>QJNV01000190.1:0-115193 GCA_004155935.1 Monosporascus sp. GIB2
GCTCCACCCCCCCAACGCGCCACCCCATACCCGCGACGCGTTCCAATCCACTTACTGATTTCTTTTGCTATAAAAGACCATTTAACAACGCTTTAGAAAATTGAAAAAATTATTTTCTTATTCGTCAAAATCTGCTCTTTCGAACGATATGCACCTTTTTGCTTAATTCCGTACGGCGCAAGTTATTGATAAGGTAGGACGTAGGAGGTCCTTACATTCCGCGTCCAAAGGCTACCAAGTCGTCAGACGATATATCACACGCCGTATCCAAGGTGTTCCTACGCGGGAAGAAGTTAATAAGGTTTAGCAGAAGCTATCACGAATCCAGGAGGAAGGTTTAGCTTATTAGGTTATTATGCAAAGCCAATTAAGCTATACGCCGCCGCATTCCCGATTTCGCCTATACGCTTAACGGCTTCTGATTAATAACAGCAGCCCTTAACGCCTAGGAAAAAGATGGATATTTCGTTTTCTGCGGCGCCATCATGATATTAAAACCTTTAAGGGCAAAACTATTAATTATAAGCGCTTAAATAATATTTTACCGATTTCCACTAAGGTATTATTCGACCGTTTCGAATTACTAGCTATTAAAGTTATCAAATGGCATAATAAATATAACGCAGACGAAATCGGGATGATAAAGGGCATAGGCAAAAACGTTTTCGTATTCGGTAAAACCTTTAAGTTCGCGTTTTTAAAGGACGCTTTTAAACGGCAATAAATCATTATAATCGCTTATATTAACGCTAACGGACGAACTTTTTTACCATTAATAATCTTTAACAGCAGCGACGTATAATAATAATAATTTCCTAATTCCGACGATAAAGTATACGAAAGTTGGTATTTTACCACCTTTAAAAACGGCTAAACCAATACCGATATTAGCCTAAAGTAATTACGCGAAATTTTTATCCCTTATATTAAACCGGCGGACCCTGAAAAATAAAGGTTTTTGGTAATCGACGGCCATAATAGCCATACCATTAAAAACTTTATATGGATATGCCTTCAGAATAAAATCTATATCGTCTTCTTACCCGCTTACGTTTTGCACGTTTTCCAGCCTTTTGATATGGGTATTTTTGCCACCTTAAAGCGAAGGTTCCGTTATTAGTTCTGGAAGCGTTGCTTTAGACGGGCTTCCGAAGCTATAGATAAAACGGACTTTTTTTAGGCGTTTTCCTACGCGTGGCAGGAAGTTATGATAATTTCGAAATACATTATAACGGGCTGGAAAGCGACAGGTTTGCGCCTTATTAGCAGGGCGAAAGCATTAAACAATAAGTACGTTAGGGTTAAGGCCCGAATGGCGGAAATATCTAAGCCCAGATTGCTCTCTACCCCCGTACGCCTTAATTTTTATACGCAGATAGCCGGTTTAGATATTAAAACGCCTAAATTATCTAGGGATATATATATTATCGAAAAATCCCGAGTAGAAATCGATCTAATCTTCGGAAACCTTACCGCGCGGCTTTTGTTTCGCAAAATCGGTAAAGCTCTTAATAAAAAAACCAACAAATTAAGCGCTACCGAAATCTATAATAACTAATTAACGGCAGCCATCGATAAA
This sequence comes from Monosporascus sp. GIB2, assembly GCA_004155935.1. Classification (NCBI taxonomy): domain Eukaryota; kingdom Fungi; phylum Ascomycota; class Sordariomycetes; order Xylariales; genus Monosporascus; species Monosporascus sp. GIB2. Next base: position 1,580 of record QJNV01000190.1, read on the forward strand.
GCGAAACCCAGGACGCGTAAGAAAGTACAGCCCGAACCAAATAAAAAGTTCGTAAGAATGATCTCGGTCAGGAAGGTGAAAGTAAGGAGGCAGGCCGCTCGGAAAAGACGTTTTATTGGAACTCGGCGGAATCAACAGCAAAACGAAACCTCCGAGTCCGAAAAAGATAGCGAGGATAATCCGGAATGCATCATTGTACGTACCTGTTAGTATGGAATTAATTGGATAAGTGGTTATTGAGATATTCGAATTTGCGTTAAAAGGTTGTGGTGTGGATGGCTTCAAAAATGGGTGGCGCGTTAGGGGGGTGGAGCGTGAGGGCGGGTCCTAGCTTAGGAGTTGTGAAGAGGTTGTTGGCCACCTAGCGTACGAGGATGGTCTGCTAAAAGACTTAAATTAAAAAACGCGGGGCATGTTGACGCGCTAAATAGCTAAACGTGAAAGTACGTACCTAAGAGCGGGGGTGGGGTTGCGGGGCACCATCAAGCCCTGGTCCGCAGAAAATAGAAGCGGCGATTTATTAGATACCGCAAACGTAGAAACGCTTCTCGGTTGCGATATGCTCCCGAAGAATGACTCCAGGTCATGCATGAAAGAATGCTTTTCGCCGTAGAACACGCCAATAGCCATAAACGCCCTTGTGCCAGTCTTGAAGTTGATAGACCCTGGACTATTAAAAGTATAGACACATTTAACCAGGGCTGATTGTGAGGCTAAGCAGGCTGGATACTTTATGGACCATGGGGGAACGGCCAACCTGGACCAAGATCGTGGACCGACATCATCACCGTCATAACGACACATAGTGGCACTGAATGGAGGCGTCGAGACGGGATAAGGCTCAGTGTCAGCTCGCGGGTCAGCCCGAACTGTAAAGGCGGCCCTCCAACTCACATACCCGTCATACAAGGCGTATCTGATCGCTATGTTAAATCAGCCTTCTGGGCCAGAATAGCCTGCAGGGGGTGGTGGAATCGGCGTCATGCGCGCCTTTCGCCTCATCCGGAACGGAATCAGCATTAAGACAAGGTCAACTCCTGGGCCGGGTCTCTCGCTCCATCCCAGTAGCTCTACTACGTTGTTCCAATACAAGCAGTATTGATCAGAACAAGCCAACTTTTTCTTCCATCCCTCCTTTCTTGACAGAGCACAGAGTATAGGGGATGATGGCCGTTTCGAAAGGATGAACCTGCAGGACGACGTCGGTAATGTCGACTGTCGAGGTGCGAAGGCGCTGTCGGAATACCGGAGCTTACCGGATAGCTGTTACGTATGCGGATGCCTTATAATAAAGAGTTCAGAGCTATGGCGAGCGAATGAATTCCTGTGGTTTCGCCTTTAAACCAATAAAATCAACGCTTTCTGCCGGCACGCGCTACTGGCAAAAAGCGCGCTTTTAATTGGCCTGCTTAAGAAATACGTACCTTTTTCTGCCAACTGCTGGCAGAAAGCACTGTTTTAATTGGTTTGCAGCCAAATTTGATTAGTAAGCTGGCAGGAGCAACAACCGCCGTTTATAGTACGAAAAGGGGGGAAATGCCTTTATAACAGCGAGTTTGAAATATTTGAAATTTCGACACGACCAAGTACGTAACGCTTTCTTTGAGGGTCAATTTATTCGAATAGTCTGGAGTTTGGCGCATCGCCTGATGCGACCGGTACGCCATGGCGACCTCGTGGCGCCAGGAGACGGCCTGGTTAGCTAAACTACGCGAGCACGATGCAAATTTAAGCAAATACCTTAGCGAAGCTTTAGGGGCTAGCTGGTTCTACGCGTTGGCTTGAGTCCATTACTTATCTAACGATCCTGTTTTGTTAGCCTTTTAAAGTAACTCGGGGCTAGGTAGTTGTTACGCGCCTACTTCGAGCCGACAACTCGGTTCAAAATAATAAAGTAATGCTAAACATAACGTATAATAAACCCATAATTACTTCAGTAATAAAGCGTAAGTTGGATGTACCTGGTTAAAGGAGTAACTTCGAGGCATTGAATAAAGACTTACCTCGACCTAGACGGCTTTGTCTAAGGAGATGAAGCAGAGCAAGCCCTCGGAGTATGTACAGATCCTAGGCTACGAGCCCAGATCGACTGTTTCGTCATATGAACATCGTCACTTCAACAAGCCCCCAGAAATTGTTATCTGTAGCAAATGGAACACGGATCCATGCCAGTATAGGAATAGACCAGATTCGTTACATACCGAAGGATTATCCCTCATCGGCATGTCCGACCACAAAAGCCTATTGGGTTGGAATAAGGAGAAACCGCGCAGCGCTGTGGATCCGACGGCCAGACTGCCATGAGCCGTCCACCAGCGCTCTTTGGTAAACTGTCATCCTACAATGTAACTTTTAGGACCAACTACAGGATACTGTACCAACTATGGCTTAGAACGGCTTGTCCGTTCTGTCAGGAAGGGTTAGTGGCTAGGCAACGGTTTGCGAGCTTAGAACAGCCTGAGTGGCTCCGTTAAAGCTGTATATTATACTTCAAGACTACGGCTGGGTTAGTAATGAAAACCCGGTTTTCAAGAAGTATTGGAGACATCTAGCATTTCAAATGATATTTAGAACTGCAGTAAACTAGGTAAGGGTGGCTGACGGTGTAGCTCCTTTCATCCTACCTGCCGCACAACTTGACTGACGCAAAATTCGCGGTGTCCCAATCGAGCCGAGGTTTCTATAAGCAATTCTGATAACAAAAGATATATCAAAACTCGGGAAAATGTCATTTACACAAAAGGAATAATGAAAACAGCCTGGACTCTCCCGTATATGCCTACCTATTGAAATCAACGAGTTATTATCAAAGGAGTTTCGGGCGGTTATTAAAAAGTGCGCGAATTTTATGTCAACCACCTGCCACGCCAAGGCAGATAATTCCCCTAGACACGGGCAGTGATAGCATATACGAAGAGAAATCGGCAAGAAAGTGATCACAGCCTAATAGATCACATTTTTGCTTCGTCTTGAAACTGGCCTACCGTAATACGGCAGGCGTTCATCGAAGTACTTGCTGCGACGAAAGTGCGTAGCTCGAGATGGTCTTCTGTCCGTCTGCTATATAGTATAAGCAAAAGTCAAATGCCGAGATTGCCTAAGTTACTGATAGTGCCTTTCCCGATAGATATACTTCCAGTGCGCCTTGGGGCTGGCGAGCTGTGTATCCCTGGAGATGAATCATCCACCAGGTCAAGTGATCCAAACACCTTATAAATCAGGTATTCAAACGAGGGATATCGCTAAATGGACCACTAAGTACGTGCATACCCCCTGCCGGATAGGGGCTTTAGACACCAGCAAGAGCTTTCGTTTGACTCTTTCGTTCCTCGACTGGAACATGAATATAGCCGTACAGGGAACTGCAAGGGGCGGATGACTATGTTTTATCCGGTGATATGCAGCGACCTTCGAAGTGGCGCATTTATTCGAGAGGATCACTGTTCTGTTACAAGCACAATGTAGGAGACTTTTCGAGCCAGCACCCGACAGACATGGGCACTCCGGACCTCCCTTTCGGCTTTCGTATTCGGGGAATCTGCGTATCCCACGCCTCTATGGCGCCTCTTATGTGTTATGGTATCACTCTTCCGTCTAGCCGTCAAGTCTAGTCCTCAAATATGGGCTTGTAGTCATATATATTATGTTCGAGTCTAGCGTAATCACGGACCGGCTGAGTCGGGGATGGCTAAAGCTACTCAAAGTAGCAAGTTCTCATATGAGGCTACTAGTATGCTGACAATCTTGTGCCGAACTTGGATTGCTGCTGATAGAAACACCAGGAGGGTCGGATTTGTACGTGTCCAGACAATGAGTATCCGGTAGCTGAGCTCTGGCAACGTTCTAGGCATTGGCTTATATTCAGTCGTACGCTATGTCGCCACCAAAGAACGCCTCAGGAACAACATTCTCGGATGCCAGGATTTATCACAGCCGCCGGACACTCTATTACGGGCGTGGGTCCGGAGAAACTTCGTTCAAGACTCCATTACGCCGCTCAACGCAACAATGTGAAGGAGCAGATCGCGGCATTGGAAACATGTGGAAACGCTATCCAGCGAGACCTTATTCATCCTACCGCAATCTCCCGGACATGGTAATTATCCCTTTGGATTTTGTTACAAGGGCTGCTTACTTGCCTCGAAGCGAACAGGTCTACAAGCACGTGGCTACTGAGATACTCGTTATTCCCTCCAACTTAGTATGATCCTCTGTAAATTAAGTTAGATCACGCTCATCTTCCTGCCGTTGACGTTCGTCGCCACTTTATTTCGCATGAACGTAGATCCAATTTCTAATAATCCCTCTATTAAGTGGTAAGCGAGGCACCAGGACATCTAGGTAACCGCCCCATACGAACAGCTCCTGCGCAGGTATTTCGTAATCGCAGTTCCATTGGTAAGCCAGTTCGTGGGGACGTTTCTACTCGTAGCTTGCTAACCACCGATCTTCTTTAACCAGATGGTTGTCGTTGTTTTGGGTTCGCCCCTTTTCAAGAATGCTAGACCCCGGAAAGACGGTGAACTTTTTGCTCTAGAGCAAAAAGTCCTGAACTGATGGTATGACTGTTCGGCAACATGCCTCACCGCTTTCAAGAATTGGCCTAGGTATCTGTCGCAGAAAGTGGCACCCCCCTTTCCGTTGGGCAGCAATACCGGAGCCCAAGAGCCCTATATCAGCGGATCACCCACAACAAGTGGGATCAACGCTTCCTAGCTTCCGAGAAGTCAATATAATCTCAAGAGCTGTGCAGCTGCGCCCTAGTAAGTGTGACAGTATCAGATGGAGCGGAGACGTCGTAAAAAGATGCTCCGTCCCAAGTGCTAAACAGTTGTTGATTGTGAGTCAATAAATCGTGCCTTGAAAGGATACGCTCTAGCAAAAATTTCATGATTCTTGTGTGCACGAGTCCCAATGAGGGTCTAGTCTAAGGATCCCCTTCTACCGGTAACATACCCTTTCCTTCAGAATACAAGTCCAGTTTAATATCTCCTCTGGATTTGCATCCCTACGTTGTGGCCAAGAAACGACAAGCTTTCGTTGCAGGAATAGGGGTCAAATAGAGGTTGTTGAAGGACACACATCTCTGTATATTTAGTTGTATATTCCCAGGCCTTTTAGGCGACTGTCTCACTTAGCATTCTCGTCTGATTTCGTCTGTTCGTAGCATTAACCCCAATGATATAATTAACAACGTAGGGGACGTTTAATGCTGCATACTGACTCTACAGATACAATAAACATTAAAACAATGCACTCTAAAGTAGGTCTTCCCTCAGTTTTTATCACAGAAGCTAATCCCTAGTTGTTTAGATAGGATAAGAGGAGTTACCACCCGTGAAAATCTTGTCTTCAATTCACATGCCCGAAGTACTCGGAGCACCTCCGAAAGGGGGTCATTTTAGGCCTTATATATTACAGCCCTGGGTTGATGCAACAATAACCGCTTATCCACTTAGCTTTTTGCTATGGCTGCACCATAGCCATTACGCCACCAGGGCAAAAGATCAGTGGAATGATCGCAATTGTAGGCAACCATTCTGTGTGCAACAGCTGTATATATGCGTCGGAGCTCTTACGGTGGACCAGGCCGTAACAAAGCTGGTATTATCTAAACTATAAAAAATAAGGAGCGTATGTATCCATGTTTTAACTAAATCTTTTTAAATCTAAAATCCCCTAGAAATTTATCTCCCATGGATATAATAAGATCTATATGAATTCACTTGGATCTTTACGCCAAAAAAGATCCAATCACGTAATCCGACCCATTTGGGTCCTGTTCCGGTCAAGGGCGACCGTTCCTGAGACCTGCGCTTGTCAGGTCGTAACAACTCGTCAGTTGCGTATAGTGTTGATATGCTTCTGCGCGTACGAGAATACCCAGGATAAAGCAAAAAGGGAGAACCGAGGCATATATTTGAGACTAATGAATGACCATATCCAAGGTGCAGTATTTCCGAAGTCTAGTCGTTCCGGTAACCCAAGCTCCTGCAACCTGGGAGCTGTAACATACAACTCCCCTTCCGGTAAAGCAATGCGATCTCGAAAATTGCTAATCCTCAAAAGCTTGCACTCCACGACATGAATCTCAAAGCTAACGGGTCCTTTACCCAGTTCTCATCGCTAGGATCAAAAAAGCCTGTATTTGTGTTCAATCTTCTCTCCGTTCTCTCCCTTAGGCCTTCGAAGACCATAACCACATCCGCCAACCCACCAAGCCCAGACAAACTTGCCGCAGGTATCTCGAAATATTTGCGATGGGCAGTATAGAATGGACCAACCTGTCCACCACGACCATAGTTAAGCTCCAAATACTCTTGAAGCTCGGTAGAAGATGAAGAAGGCCATTCTTTCGAGGCGGCTTTAAGATGGTCGGGCTCAATTACCACGTATAGTACTCGTATGCCGCGGAGGGCGTAAAATACGCCTTCGACGCGAGAAACTAGAGACCAATCTTCTAGCTGATGTGTAGGCGACGGTGGCCATTCCCATTCAACAGCGAGGTAGTGTAGCTCTGGCTCTACCTCTGCCGGGACGAAGCGTCGGTGCACGGCATCGCGAGCCCAACCACGTCGCAAAATTGCGAGATCCGAGAAAGAATCGATGGTCAGAGAAGGAAGACGAACGGTGGATCCCCCAGCCTGCCCGTCGGATGACGCGTTGGTTATTGGCAGTCGAACTTCACTGCTTTCTATTTGGTAAGGTTGTAATAGCGGCAAACTTTCGCGATACCGAAGCGCAGTTGAACGGGACCGTCGACATGTCTGCAGCAGGATGTCTTTGGCAGTTGGATGTCCCCGTCCGCGGATGAAGTCAGGCGGGAGGCTGCGCCGTAGCCTTACACGAATCCACATACGTGGCCTAGACGACCTACGTGGCTTATCCGGAACTCTCTTGAATGAAACAAAATGAGCGGCTGGAGTACGTGTATGTGCGCGGAGAAAGAGCTCCCAAATGCGATCTTGGAGCTCGGCTGGCAGCTGCGCAAAGGCTGGGAATCCGTCTTGTTGATCCATGAGATCGTCCTTCTCGAGTTTACAAAATGGCATGCAATTCTGAAGAATACAATCGGAGTGAGCGTTGATATCGTACTCATATTGATTATTCCGGTGTTAAGAGGGGGGATAAAACAATCTTGAGTAGAAGAGCATGGTGGAAGAGGGTAGGTGTGGTTAACGTCGTGTCAGCAATGTTGGGTGGCTTAGACTTTGGTGTAGCCCAAGTTCTGTGCAATCCGTATGGACAGTAGGTATGGTCCCACATTATCTTTAACATGTAAAATAACATTATAGATACATATCTGGCCTTGTACTAATATATCCACTAGAAACCCATGAATCGAAAGATAGCATATAACGCAGATGACAAAAAGAACGTTAACTGTTTCAGTCCACCACGGTAGCCGCCAACATTATCCTGTTACACTTCCGTTCTTCCTCCGTTAAGGGTCTCAACCATGCTAACTGTCATGTGCTGTTGGAAGGTCAGAGTGACAAGGTAACCTATATATTGGGAACAGTCTGAAACCTGCCCTTCCCACCCATTTCTGGGGAGAAACCACCGATATATATAGACCCCGCATCGGACTTTGGGCTAATCGCCGACCCCCCGCATCAGACATTTGGGCTAGTCACCCATTGCACCTGACAGAGCCTACCCTCCCCTGGGGTTTTGCCCCCAAAACCCATGCCCTCCCTTTGCAACAAGGGCGACGTCCCTTCTAGCACGCAACTGCCACGCAACTACCAAACAACGACTCCTTAGCCCAACCGTCGACCCTTAGCCCAACCGTCAACCCTTAGCCAAAATTACCTTGCCAAAATATCCAATGGCAACATCCAACAATATCCAATTGCAACATCCAACGGCGATAAAGTTTATCGGTCGGCCGGTTGGGTTAGTCGGTCGAAATAGCAGCAAACGGAATAAAAGGTAACAATAAAACAACAACGGGATAACAACTAGATAGTAATGGGACAACAACTGGATAACAACGGGATAACAACGGGATAATAACGGAACAGCAACTCGATAATAACGATAATATTAAAAAAGTATTTAGTAACATAATAATTCCTTACCGGTTTAACCTAATATAAAAATTTAGTTTGTTATGTATTTTAAAAGGTTAAAGTAATAAGGTAATCCATATATTAAGAACAGTTTGAAATCTACCCTTCCCATCTATTTCTAGAGAGAAACCACCTATATATATAAACCCCGCGTCGGACTTTGGGGTGGTCACCTATTGCACCTGACACCAACACAAAGACCTGCTGTCCTAACGCCTAGCCCACTCATCATTGTATATCACCCCATGCTCCATCCATAGCATGACCTTGTTTTTACCATGATGATTATTGTCGTATTTCACCAAAGCCCTACCACGTGCTTCAGTCTCCAACGGGTCCTCGATAATATGGTCTGCGTCGGCAATTTCTTCCTGGTTATCGTCCAGTTCGTAAAGTTTATCCTCGTTCTGCACAGGGCGGTATTGGTATTCGAACCAACGGTTAGGCTCAGCCAGGATGGGAAAGATCCTGTTAATCTCGGCCTTCATCCTATTCCAATACTCTCTGTAAGGGTCTGGCGGGCCAAGACCTTCAGCTGCGTTGCCCGTATCCGGGATCATTAAGAACGCCTGAAGATGGTCATCCGCGAGACTGTTCTGGCGGGCCAAAACATCTAGGGATTGGTGATCGCGGGATCCCTGATGAAGGAGATCGAGGATCGACCTTCGAAATGCTGTTTCCTGGTCTGGGTACAGGTCGCCATGCTCTTCTTCATCCAGGTTAAAGCCAATATTCTCCCAATAATGTCCCATAAAGGCCCCCTTCCTGCTTACCAGCACAAGAGCAGTGCACCCGGCCATATACTTTAAGCTCAGTCCTTGCAACTCTTGCGACCGTGGCCGCCACTGAACGAATACGCCGGTGTTGACGTCCCGGCCCACCTGGTTTTCATAACAAGCGCTGGGGTATTTGCCTGTCTCCTCCACCATAAAGTCGTCCATTGCACTCTTCGAGAGGCTTGCAGGCATGGTCATCTCCCGCTTGAATACAATTTCGGCCATAGAACCGTTAAAATGGGTCTCGGGCTCATGGTGCCTCCTGACGGAAGCGGAAGACCCATCATTCTGGCATGATTTGAACAAGCCCTTAAGGGAGCACTTGGGGCGGCCTGGAGGCCCCTTGAACGTCCCTGCGCGTGGTTTCAACGGCGAAGCATCTGGCAAAGGGGCAGTATCCCCCCTGGGTACAGCTGGTTTAGGGTCCGCCACTGAAGAGCGTCAGTTTAAGATCAAGGCATCAGCTCAGACTGGCAACAGGAGTACAAGCTATACACGTACCTAGCAATGGTTGAACGCTCAAAATGAGACCAGCAAAGCCTAGGAGCCCTGCAAGGAACTTCATCTTGTCCGAAGCGTGGCTAAAGAGTTTTCAATAGCAGAGTCTGAACAGAAGAGCGTACGGTAGCAATAAGCGTGATGACTTGAGAGGATAAAATGGGATGAACACATGAGGGAAAGTGGAAATGAAGCCTTCGTCTTGAGAACCAGCGGCTTCTTTATAGTGACTGGCTACGGTCTAAGTTCCCTGTGCTCGACCATTTCCGAATAGTCCTCTTAACAATTTTACATACTTACAAATGAAAAGGCCCCAGATCAATGTATATCAGGGTCACGGTACTTGCTCCCCCTCCTAACATTTTGTGTTGGTTTGTTGGCAGTTATTATTAGCGACCCTGTGATAGGTTATCCGGCGATAGACGAACATGGGCTCGTGATGAATCTAGACGATGGAGGATTCGACGAAATGGAGGACATCGGGATAGAGCAGAGGTAAGGGATCTTGCCGACATTGCCCTAGAACCAACCCTCGGCCCCCAGTAATAACTGTAACCAACAATTTGCCGCCGCATAGAAATATGCTGGTTATAGAGGAGGCTGAGCTGTAATTGGAAGCTGCGGATTCCATTGGCCACTAGACGAGTGATGAAACAAAGTTGGCAACATGGCCAATCCTTCCACATGATGGCGGGGTATAATAAGAATAATTATTATTCCAAGTCTTGCGATATATAGTAGCAAACAACTAAAATAGCAGCGTTTACGGGCTGTGGTCATGGCTTGGATCACGCAAGTCCGTTTCACTGACCAACAATATCCCACCACCAAACCTCGACATGCGTCTTGGTTATGTACTTCGTTGTATGAAGACCATGGAGCGACTATAGAAGCCTTGGATCCATGTCATGTTTGTGGGGGTTGGACTGTCCTTGCGAGAATCATGACCTCGCGATGAGGAGGCATCCGTCAGAAAGCGTAGTGTTGGTAGTATCGATGAGGTTGGATACCTGTAAAGGATCAGCTGTTCAGGGAGAGGGCATACACCTAGGCATCCCTTTCGAGGGCAGTCTTCTGGAAGATCGAGGTGTATAAATTATTGCGATCCCCTCCGGTCTCTTGGTCTAGTCCAAACACAAGACCTATCATGCTACTACTGGCTACCTTTCCGACTTGCCCAATACTCCCTTTTGTCTGACTGGATGCAACAACTTTGGTCCGCATTGAACTTCTTCGCATCTTAAAGATGTGGCCTCCTCGGCTGTCAGTCTCTTTCGTTTTTGGCACGATGATTGCCCTCGCTCTATCTCAAGGCGCTATCCTTGACCTAGGTGACATCAAACAGTTTAAGAGTATTATGGTAAGTGACCAGTTTATTGCCGCGGAATTTCTTGTTTTATATACTTAATCATTCCTGTTATTAGGAACCCGCGGACCCTGTAGGTGAGAACGGCGTCTGGATGTCAGGGGATAGGGACGGGTTCGACGTCGAATTTTCCAAAGACCTGCACAGCAAGCTCCGGTTAACAATCGAAGGCTGCAATGAGGTCAATAATGATTGCTACAACGCAGTACGAGGTGTACTTGACTCCTTGATATGGGATATTGACAGTCGCGAGAATCGCCACCTTGGACAATTCCTGTCTGAGACCTTCGGGGTGGCAGGGGATTTCTTTGCTGCGACAGTCATCATCTTGTTGGCTCTCGGAAAGGATAAACATGAACCCCAACCAAACATTATTGATGGCATACATCTGCCAAAGGATCAGGCCACCTCTATAGCAAGTGCTCTAAAGTCTTCCAGCATAACCGTTTCAGCTTCGAACACAGTTATCATGACCATTACCCCAACGCCCGATATAGCCACCGTGACAGGGTAAGCCCAGCGGACCTACATTTAAGGAAAGGTTACTAATCTCTCATAATATAGTCCACACACTCCAGCAGTTACCTCTATCTCCACTCCTACCAAGGGCTTGGAACCGGGAGATTACCTGATAACATTGGACGACGACCTTGCCAGCCGCATCGACGAGGTGCTTCATCGCTTTACTGACTGCCCGGATGGGAACAAATTCGAATCAGGAAAGCTCCGCATTAGAGCTAGCGGTTGGGGAGCAGCAATTTGCGGCGCAGAAGGCGTCCTTAACCAAGTACTAATGTCTGGCGAATCCTTTACAGACCTCCGAGTCACCCAATTCCAGGGCGAACCTATCCTTTTCAACGGAGGTGACCCGGAACGCGCCGCAAGACTCTTTATGGACTATGCTACAGCCGTAGTCCCGTTACTAGATATGCTCGCATCAGAGGTCACTGACATGGCGAATATGATATTCGCTCTGGCCATAAATGCCCTGATTGACAATATCGCCCTCGGCGCAGAGAACCCCGTGCGGCATTCCATCCTTACCAGCGCACCAACGAAGACTGCAACAAAGACTGCCACGACGACCAGTTGCACAGCCACTACTAAAGACTGCATAGCGGAGTGTGGTGAAATTGGGTTAATCGAGCATTGCAAAACCCAATGCCAAACTGCAACCGTCTGCTCTACCAAGACAGCCTCCACCAAGAGATCAATTACAACGACGACAACTAGCCTATTTGATTGGCCGACTGGGAGGCCTATTGGGCCGACCACGACCGCAACGGCAGCTCCGATACCCGATTGCAGCATGGATAGGCCGGCTATAATCCCATGGGATGTCTTCTACGGCCCCAAATTCACTGTCGCGTCGGACTTCTGCAAGGCAGTCGAGAAAGATCCGAAACGCTCCCTTGCCTGGACCGTTAATAACAAGGGCGAGAAGCTGTCTTTCCTGAAAAACCGAGCCCCGCCTACAGATCCGGGGTCGTACAAAGACTATCAGATTCAACTGTCCTGGGAGCCAGCTGATGGATTCGGCGAATCGGCATGTCCACACAGCTGTAACGAGGCATACAGAACTATAGCTACAAGCCCTTGTAATCGCCCCCAGAACCCTCTTTATTTGGTGCATTTGCTAACATACGTCGCCAAAGGTGGCCACACTGGCGGTGGACAAAATACCATGGCGAAAGACGGTTCATGGGATATAGGCTGCGGGTTTTACTCTTGGAACATCAAAGTTCCATCGCATCTCGACCCATACATGCCATTAAAGCTTGGCCCTCAGGGCTGTAACAACGAGGCCGACTTTCCCGGCCACCAGGATATTCACGGAAATGACGTTTACTGGGGTGCAGACGTTACCTGCATTAACGAGAAAGATGAACTAGGCCCAGGGGATACCTGGGAGCGGCAGATTAGGGGCATATGGAAGGGTTCGACTTCCACTTTCAAAGTAAGATGGATGCCCGGCTGTATCACGGACGTCAAGAAGCAAAGGTTAAATAATCCGCTCGGTGATGGCAACTGCGTCAATCTTTTTTACGACAACTGGAAGAATTGTAAGTTCTAATTAACCATTTTCTTAAATAGGAGCTAACGAAAGAAATCAAGGCAATAATGGCGGCGTTGGAGGATATCGAGATGCTGGCTGTTTGAGATATTATGTGAACCCTTGATGGATGTTGGTAATCGTTGAAGAACAGTATTGTCAGCATGGAGAGGGGGTTCAGTTGCAACCTGGCAGATATGGGAAAGGAATTATCTTACAAATAAATGGAGGAACATATTTCGTTTTCGAGAAAGTCTTCGCGCTTCTTTCGAGTTAAATGAAGCATCCGGTAATGTTTCTGAGCGCCGGTAACGTAAGCAACCCTACCTTGGCAGTTGCCTCTCTAAGCTTGAAATAGGCGCACTAGCTATTCAAGTGCCTACCAGTCCGATACCCCTATTTTGAGTGGTAATCGGCATTCCTCGCAGCATTCTCCAAATGTGTATCTGCACATAACATCCCACTGCCCCTGATGTGAGACCCGACAATGCCTCGGTCCGTGGTACAACATCTAGGATTTTGAGACAAAACGGTGAGGCCACCCCGCAAGGTGTAGTATATAAAAGTGCATAAGGTAGACTCATTCCAGAATGATGGGTTTCTCGGTGTGTGTTGTAGACGAATATATTTCGTCATATCAAAGCTGTGGAGTTCCTTCGGATGCTTGGGGGATATTGGGCTGTATGTATTGGCGAATAACGGCAGTATTAGCGATTTATTCACTCTTAATCCATAATTTCCCTTAATTAATCAAAGTGTGAGTATGGGATGGTATGGAAGAATAGGGAAGATATTTCCTTGGCCTTTACCACTTCGAATAGGGGCAGTCCCACTTTTCCCGGAGGGGACCTCCGGATTCTTAGACAACTCCTGCAAGTTTGATGTACAGTATCATACGGCACACCCAGAAAGTGCGTCGCTACTTATGTGAAAGAGTAACCATGAAATATCAACCCACCCATCTACCTTGCAAATGACCTCAACGCAGCCTACTACTATTGGCCTCTGCGCGGTTCATGAGACCTTCGCAGCTCTGGCGTTCCATCTTAACGAAATCTCCGCGCAGACTGTCCCTGATGTTCGGGATAGTATTAAAATAGGGGTAACTAGAGGACCCGCCTTTTAGTATGGAGTCTAATGGGGTATTCAACCTCCCTTTGACAACACATACGCGGTGATACCGAACCTTTCCAACCCCGAGCTCTTGATTTTAAACTTTTGCAATCATTCCAGTCCTGCAATCCATCCAATACCGCTAGCCACGACGTGGGGCACGTCGCTTTCGGCCTATCGGCGCAAACCCCCTATCCGGAGGCCTAGGTGGAGTGAGACGATCTGTCCGATTTAAGGGGCGACGGGAGCGACAGGTACTGGGATTAAAGAACATCAGTTGGACGTTGGTCCGCCAGGCGACCGGGGTCTACATTGTAACCAGGGCCCATTACCGGCGCGGGCAGGGAGCTCTCCTGCATGCTCTATCTCGAGGACGTCAAGGTGCACATGACAGCCCGCGACGAAGCCCAAACCAATTCCGTAGTTTAAAGCGTTAAGAAAACTATGCCTAATTCCGCAAATGCTTCAGCCTATATACACCTCGAGCTCGCTGAGCTCATTTCGATCAAAGCATCGCCGTAAGGCTTTTTAAGGAGAGAAAATAAACTCCGCGAGGGAACGACAAATAAGTAGGTATATCCCGGTCTAATAGTATTACTTTTGCAGTTCGGCCCTTTCATTGGGCATCTACCGTGGTGTTATGCGCGATTCCGGTTATTAGATTAAGAAAGCGAAAATTTTGGGGTTCTTACTATATAGATCCCATATCATATTATAGCATTAATCAATACGTAAAGTGGATTTTTTTACTGCTCATAGTTACCAGCCATTACGTAAGGGTTTAGTTATAAAAAGTAATGTAAGCAACGAAATAATTACTCTTCCCAGATGCCGATACCCGGCTTTATAATCGTGTCATCTGGTAACCCCTTCTCATATATGCACGATTCCCATTAATCAGTATCCACCCAATCGCCTATCCGTACTTCTCTAAATAACCAATTCCAGATTCCTTGCCCGATATACGCCGCGCCATTCGCTGGATCATTAAGATGCAGCACCATTAATGCACTCTACCTATATCTTATCCCCTCGCTAAATTAGGTATAACATAGCAACAATTAAGCCAATACCGACAAAATTAAATAACCCGGGCGCAGGCAGTAAAGCCGCGGCCTCACCCTCGCCTTCCGTACTTAAAACACTAATAAAGTCGGTCGCATCTCCGGAACCAACTCCCTCGGCATCTCTTAAACCGGGAGCAGGTACCGCCGTAGGAAATACCTGGAAACCCTGGTTATCGTAGCTTTTAGGCATGGTGTTAAAACCCACGGGAACCGTCATCGTAGTCAGAATTCCCTTGCCGTCGAACGTCGTAATGGTTTTAACGCCAGAACCTCCAGATGCCTGCGAAGGTTGCGCCAAGGGTAATGGCGATAATAACGGAAAAGTAAGGGTCTATGTCACATCCTCTTAGCTACCGGATACGCGACGGCATAGGCATTACCTATTAGCACCCAAGGGTAGCTACTTGCGCTTAAGGAGAATAGGGTTTTTTATTAGACGTACTTATTACGGAAAAGCTGCCAATCGGCACTATCTTCCCCTCCGGTATCATTACCCAGCCTTCAGGTACGTCGTACAAACCGGAGCTGGCGTCGCCTGAACCTCCTATGCCTCCGACCGGCACGTTCGCCTCCGAAATAAAAGTCGTACCCGCAGCGACGGCGGTAATAGTTAAGATACCCGCGTTGCCTTCGTTGCCGTTAACCTCCCCTCCTTCGGCCCGGATGGACTGCCAGATGCCGGAGCTATCGCCGTAAATATACGACGATCCCGTACTGTAGTCGGTAACCTTCACACTTTTCACATACATCGTGAACGGCCCCTGGCTGTAATCGGTCGGCCCACGCAACCAGTCGATGGTACCCGGCGAGTTGTTCGGGTCGCCACCGGACCATACGCCGAACTTGACTTATATGGGAATCTGGGGGTATTGCCCCTTTTCCGCGTCACTGTACCTCAGTTCACGAAGGACGGTCCCGCCGGCCGTCCAAACAATCCGCTCGCTCGTCCAGTCCAGCGTGTACGTAATATAATCGGTCTGGGTGCCCGAAAGCTGGTGGAACTACCCGCGGTTATACGACGCCGTTATGCCCTTGCCGAAATAGTTGGTCTGCACCTCGTCGGAAACCGCGCCCAACTACTTCCAGTCGATCTCGTCAAGGCAGTCGGACTGTAACACGAAGAAGGAGACGATGCCGGCGCCCGGGGCGGCCTTCAGGGTGAACTCGACGCGGCCGAACATGATGAAGAAGACGGAGGAGAGCTGGGGCGCATCGCCGCCCCGGGTAACGGTGAAAGCGGCGCCGTTGGAGTCGTACGTCACGGTGCCGCCCGAGGCCTTAAAGGAGTTAACCCCGCCCTGGGTGAAGTCGACGTCGATGGCCATGCCGAGGGCGGTATTCGGGGGGCATGCTGTTTGAGAGTTAGCTACGTGGTTGGCGGCGCAGAAGGGGAAGCAGTCGGTTCCGCGGGTCCGAGCACGTACTGTTCGTCAGAGGATTGCAAGCCGTCCATGTCTGGGCCGCTGCTGGGCCCGACAGCAGGGCCGTGGCCGCGGCTTTAGCGATTTTACGTCTAGAGAAGATCATGGCGTCTCTGGGAAGATTGGCTTAACGCCGGTTGCCGAAACCGTGTTACGTTCCTAAAGCTCGATCGTAAGCCAATAGCCGGCGAGTGTAAGCGAGGACTACGTAACGAAAAATGCTTTTCTTATATACTGCATTAGAAACGCACGGGGCCCGAAAGATGGCCCATGTTAAAAAAAAAAGCTTACTATCATTCACCCCTGCCCAAGACCGGCTATGGAAATAAGCTAAACTACTTCGTCATATTTTCGCCCACCGGGTCCATGAAAAAGCTCTGTAGCAAGGCTTTGGTATAGCTTTCCAGTTTATCCTTAAGCTTCTCGTAGCTGTTCTGTACCGCCCGGACTGCGTTGCCCATGTTCTAAAGTCGTCTTTCAATCTGCGACCCAAAATGCTCGAGTTCGGTTGTCTTAACCATGGTTTGCTCCATTCGATCCAGCCGAAGGCAGATTTCCGCCAGGTAACTTTGCTTTCGTCAGTATGTTTCTCTTATAAGGTGGACCGCGACAAACTTACCGGACGAAACTAGTACAACTACATGATACTCCTGCCAACCATATACAGTACGACTAGGTTTAATAGTTGGTTAACTAGCCCAGTCGTCACACGAGGTATAAGACCCTGACATCGCACACTCAAGCATGATGTAGGCTTTTAGCATTTCCGTAATAGGCTTGTCATCCGTGTCGCTTCCAGTAGGATCGATGACCGGGACCTGTATCTGAACCTGAGATGGCCCAGAAGCAGCTAGGGCGAGGAAATGGGTACCCGTGGGCCACCCACGGAATACCCACGCTAAATTTGGGTGACCCGTGATTGTCGGCGACGTTGTCGCCGTCGCATGATAACGTGGGTATTGATGGGTAGGTCAAAATTCCCACGGGTGACCCGTGGGTATTTTTGCATTCGGAAAAACTCCCATGGGTGACCCATGGGAGTTGCGCGCTACCCACGGGTCCCCACGGGTCCGTGGGTAAAAGTGCATGGGTGGGTATTCCCTCGCCCTAGAAGCAGTCGAACGGGTATAAGGCGGCTCATCGTTGAAGTACATGTCCCAGTTCGCTCCATCGGCCATTGCGGTTTGAACTTTTGGCATGTCCGTCAAAGACTCGTCATCCGTGTCGCTTTCGGTAAGGTCGATAATCATTGACGGTATCTCCTAACCGCTCGTACCTTAGGAAGGTAAAGAAGTAAGCGAACTGGTAGGAAATAGTTTATCGTTTAAATATATATCCTAGTTAATATTATCGGTTATTGCGGGTTAAGAATTAAATAAGTTAATTATGTTTAAATTAATAGGATTATCGTAAAAAAACGTAAAATTGATATTAAAAGCGATATTTTAATAGTTATTATTAGTTTTAGTAGTAACCTCAGCAATTTCAAATATTTGGTTACAGATATAATATGCGTTACTAACGATTAAAACCTGAGCGTCTATATTAAAGGGGTGATATATCGCGTTAATTTCGAGTCGATCTGTGGCGAGAAACATGTCGATATCGCCATCACCAAAAGGGACACCTTAAAAAGGACTAGGACAAGGAGCAGTATCGGCTACCATAGAATCGAAGGATTAACTCGCTAAAACCCGGGTATAAGTAGCGGAAATCGTGTTCGTTACGCCCGCGCCAGCAGGCTTTTGTTCGATTAGTATGCCGCCGTTAATAGTCCAAAACGGGTTTACGTAAGGACCAATATAGTCAACTGCAATTCCGTCGAAAGTTGTCAGCTAGCAGGGGGTGCGTTAGCACCCCATATACTGAAGATTCCCTCTGATCGGAACATATATGTTCCGGGACTAGATTACCTTAAAATGCAATGCGCGTTTTAAAACACCTGTAACTAATTATTAATATAACAATAACTGGTATCATTTATATTTAATAATTAAAAATTTTATTTATTTAATTAAGATATATATTAATTAATTAAATATTATTAAAACGATATAAGTTATATATTAATTATAATTACTTAAATACGTTAATAATAATAATAATAATTATACCGTTAATTTTTTTCGTTATTTATAAAAAATTTAAAAATTAAAACCGTTTTAAAAGCGAATTTTAATTTAAAGTTTACGTATTTAATATTTAAAAATATATCGATTTTAATTAAAATTTTCCGTAATTTATTAAATTTAAAAAATTTAATATAATTTTTTACCTAAAAAAAAAATTCGATATACGACGCGAATTAATATTTTATTTTTATTTATATTTATATTTTTCGGAAAAATTATTAAAAAAATTAATTCGATAAAATATTTAACGAATATTTTTAAAATAATAACCGAAAATAAATAAATTCATAATTAGGATTTTACGGCGTATACGTATAAAAACCGGAAATACGATATTTTCCGTAAAAATATTAACGATTTTACGAAATAAATTTTAAAATCGATATTTTTAACGATTAAAAAAATAAGTTTTTTTTTAAAAAAAAATTTACGGAAATAATATATTTATTTAGCCGAATTTGGCAAAATATATAATAGTAAGTTTTTAATTAATATTTAACGGAAATACCGCAAACGGTTAAAATAAATTTCGAAAATAACTAAAAAATTAAATAACTAAATTATAAAATAATAAAAAATTATAATTTAAAAATAACGATATAATATTCCGAAAACGAAAATAACGATAATAGAAATTAATAATTTATATATAATATTAATTTTTATTATTAAAATTTAAAAAATTATTTTTTAAATAATTAAAAAAATCGAAATCGATAACGGTATAATTAATTATTAAGAAATAAGAATTAATTTTTTAAATTATTAAATTATAACAAATTTATAATAATTATTAAAAAATATTGAAATAATATTTTTAACGTTTTACGGAATATTTACAAATTTTTTAATTAAAATAATTTTAATTAAAAAAATACTAAAAATATTAATAATAATTGATTATGTAATAAAATTTCCGGAAAAAAACTAAAACGAAATAATCGTAAAAATTCTTAAATAAATTAAAATAAAAATAATAATAAATAAAAATGTAATAAATCGAACGTATAAAAAATTAAATATAAAATATATTTAAATTTTATATATACGTTATTTTAATATTATTACGTATTTTTTATTAAAATTTTAATAAAATTTATTTTAAATAAAATAATTATAATATTAATTTAAAACCGGATTATTTCCGATTAATTTTTTTAAAAAAATAATTAACCGTTTATCGAAAATTATAAAAAAATTAATTATTTAAAAATTAAATTAATTTTTAAATAAAATAAAATAAATTTTAACGTATTTTTTAATTTTTAATTAACGTAATATTATAAATATCGCGTTTTATTTTTTAAAAAATTTAATTATTTTAAATTTAAAATTTATAATATATATTTTTAACTTAATTAATAAATTTTTAAATTATAAAATAACAATTTAAAATAACGGTATATACGTAAAAAATAATTTCGTTTTAATTAATAAATATAAAAAAATAAATATATTATTTTAAAACTTTAAAAATTTTAAAATATTATATTTATATAACGTAACTTATTACGAAAATTTCGCGTATAATTTAATATTATTCCGGTAATTTCGAAAAAAAAAATATTAATAAAATAATAAAAAAATTAATAATTATATTTAAAATAATTATATTTAAATTATTATTATATTAATAAATAAATTTAATTAATTCGTTATCGAAAATATTAACGTAATAATATTTTATATAATTTTAATTATTTATAAATAAAATATTAATTCGTATATAACGAAATTACCGCAAATCGGTAACGGTATTATATAATATTTGAAATTAAAATATTTAAATTTTAAAATAATTATTTAATTATAATTTTATATAAAAAAAATACGTTTAAAAAATTTTATAATAATTAAATACCAAATATATAATAAAACGAAAACCAAAAAGCAAATACGTTAGGAACCGAAAAAGGAAATATTCCGATTAAAATAACAAATTATTATTAATTTTATAAATTTCGAAAAAAATTTTAAAAAATATAAATACGTTATAATTATTACCGATAAATATTTAAATTTTATTTGGGATATTTATTTTAAAAATTGGAAATAAAATATATTAATTATAACGTTTTAATATTTTTTAAAAATTTTAAAAAATTAAAATAAAATTTTTTTATAAATAATTAAATATAATAACGAAATTTTGAAAAATTATTAATTTCGAAATATATTTTAATCGTTTCCGTTTAATATTAAATTTAAATTTTTAATACCGCATATTTAAATTTAAAACGAAAATATAAAACGTTTAAAAAATATAATTAAAAAAAAAATAATTTCGATATAAAATAACGTTAAATTATTTTCGTTTTTTATTATATATATTTTTAAAATAATAATATATTTATATAACCGTATTTTTAAATACGTATTTTTTTTAATAAAATTTATATAAAATTTATTATATTTATTTAACGTATAAAAATAATATTATAATATTTAATTAAAAACTTTAATAAATTTATTTATAAATATATAATTATATAATTTATATTATAATAATTATTATTATAAAAAAAAATAAAAATTTTAAAAATTAAATTTTAAAACGTAAATTAATTATTTCGTTAATTATAAATTTACGAATATTTATAAAATTTAAAACTTATTAATTAATAAAATTATTATTATTAAAAATATATAATTTAATAAAAAAATTACTTTTTTAAATAATATTAAAAATTTAAAAAATACTTTTTTATACGTTAAAAAAAAAGTTATAAAAATTATTACGATAAATAAAACCGTCCGATTAAAACTTAAATTACTTAAATATATAAATTTAAAAAAAAACGAAAATTTAAATAAAATAATTTAATTACCGGTTAATTAAAAAAAATAATATTAAAATAATATAAACGTATAAAACGTATAAAAAAAATTTATTTATATAAAATTAATTATTTTTATTTTTTAATTTATTATTTTTATTAACGTTTATTTTAATAACCGTTACGATTATTACGTTAACGAAAATAAAAAAAATAATTTTAAATTTTATCGTTTTATTTAATTTAAAATAACGATAAAAAACGAAAATACCTTACCGATTATAAACGTAAATTTTTTATATATTCCATATCGAAAAAATAATTATCGGTATAATTATAAAATATAAAAAACTACGTTTAACGTAAAACGATTAATTTATTTTATCGATACGATTAATAATTAATCGATAAATTACGGAAATTTAAGAAAATTAATTATCCGAAATACGTATTACCTTAATCGGAAAAATTTCGATACGAAAATATATAAAATTTTTAAATCGTAAAACCGGATATATAAATATAATTTATTATTATTATCGCGAAATTATAAAAAATTAAATATATATTCGTTAAAAAATTTATTTCGTAAAACCGAAAAAATTTATTTATAAAATTATAAAAAAATAAGTTTTAAAATATATATAAATATACGTTTACAAATTTAATAAATATAATTAATTCCAAAAATGTAAAATCCGTTTTATCGTACGAAATAATTAATAATTTAAAAACGTTTATAATAATATATACGTATTTATATTTATTAAAAAGTTATTTTAAATTTTAATTATTATCGTAATTAAATTCGATTTAAAATTTAAGTAATATAATATTATAAACGTTTTCGTTAATATTATGTTATTTTATAAAATATATATAAAAATATTTTTAAAATATTTATAACGTAATAAAATTTTGTTAATTAAAAAAATATTATATAAATTAAAAAAATTATTTTTATTATAGTAAAAAAATTTTATTAAAACGTTTAAAAAATTAAGATTTAATTTCGTTTTTTACGAATTTTATTATTTTATTTGTTAAAAAATATTTATTTTTTTATAAATAATATTATTATAATATACCGGAAAAAAAATTCAAATTTTATTAATTAATTAATTTAATAAATACGGAAATAATATATTTTTATAAAAAATAAAAATTTATAGTAATTTTTCGGTATCGAAATAATTAAAAATAAATTTAATAAAAAAATTTAATTATTTTAATTCGATTTTATAAATAAATTAATTAATTTAATTTTTAAAAAAAATTTAAATAAATTTTTAAAAATACTTATAATTAACGTAAAATTATTATTAAATTTTAATTTAACTTATTTAAATTTTATTAATAAATATTAAAAAAATTAATTTTATTTTTTACGTAACGATTTATACGTAATTAAATATATTTTTTACCGTATTTTAATTGGCCTAATTTAATTTAAATCTTAATAATACGTATTATTAAATTACCGATTAAATTATATTATACTTAATTAAAATTAAAACGTTAACGTTATAATGTAAAGGTAAGAATTTATTAAAGACTTAAAACGACGTTTTTTTCGTAAATAATATAATCGATTAAAAAAATTTTTAAATTTACGTTATAAAATTATTCGGGAAAATAATAAAATAACGGGCGAATAAGTAAAATATAGTAATTATTTTTATAACCGAAACGGAATTATTATCCCTTACGCAAATTATAAAAAAAACTTTATTTAATTTTCGATTAATTATAAAATTAAAAATTACTTTAAATATAAAACTATTAAATATATAATATAATAATTAATAAATAATATAATTTATTATTATTAATATCGCCTTATTAATAACGAAATTACGGTATGTAAATATATATAATTATTAATTACGATAAGCTGTAAAAAAGGATTTAATTAAAATAAATTATACGTTTACGGGCGATATGTTAATTAACGGATTTATTAAAATTTTATTACGTAAATTTTTTAAACATTTTAAAAAATAATTAAGATTAATAAATATTACGAAAATTTTCGATTAGCGAAAAAACGTTTTACGAATAATTTTAAAAAAAAAATTATTTAATTAAAAAAATTTAATCGCCGGAGGAAAAGTAAAATAAATAATTACAATTTTAAGAATTGTAATAATTAATACCGTAAATATTTTAAGGTATTAAAGAGATATATTAATTAATAAGGGATACGTTAATACTTTATATATTAAAAATTCCCTTTAATCGGAATATATATATTCCGGAACTAAATTACCTTAAAGTGCAACGCGCGTTTTAAAGCACCTGTAATTAGTTATTAATATAATAATAATTAATATCCCTTATATCTAATAAAAGTTTTATAAATAAAGTCGTACTTAAATTCGGTTAAAGGTTAAGTATCGATTAGCGTATAAGCGATAAGTACCTTAATAAATATTAAGTGGTAGTAATTCATAAACGACAAAGTTTAATCTGCCGTTATCGTATTTAATATTAGGAAAAAAATAAATTCGGGGGGGAAATTATTAGCTAGTAAGGGGTGCGTTAGCACCTTATATATTGAAAATTCCCTTTAATCGGAATATATATATTTCGGAACTAGATTATCTTAAAATGTAATACGCGTTTTAAAATATTTATAATTAATTATTAATATAATAATAATTAATATTTTTTATATTTAATAATTAAAAATTTTATTTGTTTAATTAAAATATATATTAAGTAATTAAATATTATTAAAATAATATAAATTATATATTAATTATAATTATTTAAATACGTTAATAATAATAATAATAACCGTACCGTTAACGTTTTTTATTATTTATAAAAAATTTAAAAATTAAAATCGTTTTAAAAACGAATTTTAATTTAAAATTTACGTACTTAATATTTAAAAATATATTAATTTTAATTAAAATTTTCCGTAATTTATTAAATTTAAAAAATTTAATATAATTTTTTACCTAAAAAGACAAATTCGCTATATAACGCGAATTAACATTTTATCTTTATTTATATTTATATTTTTTAAAAAGATTATTAAAAAAATTAATTTAATAAAATACTTAATAAATATTTTTAAAATAATAACCGAAAATAAATAAATTTATAATTAAAATTTTACGGTATATACGTTTAAAAATTAAAAATACGATACTTTTCGTAAAAATATTAATAACTTTACGAAATAAATTTTGGAATCGGTATTTTTAATAATTAAAAAAATAATTTTTTTTAAAAAAAAATTTACGGAAATAATACATTTATCTAACCGAATCCGGCAAAATATACGATAACAAACTTTTAATTAATATTTAACGAAAATATTACGAATAATTAAAATAAATTTCGAAATTAATAAAAAAAATTAAATAATTAAATTCTAAAATAATAAAAAATTATAATTTAAAAATAACGATATAATATTTTAAAAACGAAAATAACGATAATATAAGTTAATAACTTATATATAATATTAATTTTTATTATTAAAATTTAAATAATTATTTTTTAAATAATTAAAATGGCCGAAATCGATAATAATACGATTAATTATGGAAAAATAATAATTAATTTTTTAAATTATTAAATTATAATAAATTTATAATAATTATTAAAAAATATTAAAATAATATTTTTAACGTTTTACGGAATATTTATAAATTTTTTTAATTAAAATAATTTTAATTTAAAAAATACCAAAAATATTAATAATAATTAATTACGTAATAAAATTTTCGGAAAAAAACTAAAACGAAATAATTATAAAAATTCCCAAACGGGCCGAAATAATAATAATAATAAATAAAAATATAACGAATTAAACGTATAAAAAATTAAATATAAAATATATTTAAATTTTACGTATACGTTACCTTAATATTATTACGCGTTTTTTACCAAAATTTTAATAAAATTTATTTTAAATACAATAATTACGATATTAATTTAAAACTGGATTACCTTTAATTAATCCTTAAAAAAAAATTAACCGTTTATGGAAAATTATAAAAAAATTAATTACTTAAAAATTACATTAATTTTTTAAAAAAATAAAATAAATTTTAATATATTTTTTAATTTTTAATTAATATAATATTATAAATATCGCGTTTTATTTCTTACAACATTCGGTTATTTTAAATTTAAAATTTAAAATATATATTTTTAACATAATTAATAAATTTTAAAATTATAAAATAATAATCCAAAACGACGGTATATATATAAAAAATAATTTCGTCCCGATTAATAAATATAAAAAAATAAATATATTATTTTAAAATTTTAAAAATTTTAAAACGTTATATTTATATAACGTAATTTATTACGAAAATTTTACGTATAATTTAATATTATTCCGGTAATTTCGAAAAAAAAAATATTAATAAAATAATAAAAAAATTAATAATTATATTCAAAATAAATAAAATTAAATTATTATTACGTTAATAAATAAATTTAATTAATTTATTATCGAAAATATTAACGTAATAATATTTTATATAATTTTAATTATTTATAAATAAAACGTTAATTCGTATATAACAAAATTATTACGAATTAATAATAATATTATATAATATTTAAAATTAAAATATTTAAATTTTAAAATAATCGTTTAATTATAATTTTATATAAAAAAAATACGTTTAAAAAATTTTATAATAATTAAATATTAAATATATAATAAAACGAAAACCAAAAAATAAATACGCCGTAAACCGAAAAAAAAAATATCTTAATTAAAATAACGAATTATTATTAATTTTATAAAATTTAAAAAAAATTTAAAAAATATAAATACGTTATAATTATTACCGATAAATATTTAAATTTTATTTAAAATATTTACTTTAAAAATCGAAAACAAAATATATTAATTATAATATTTTAATATTTTTTAAAAATTTTAAAAAATTAAGATAAACTTTTTTTATAAATAATTAAATACGATAACGAAATTTTAAAAAATTATTAATTTCGAAATATATTTTAATTACTTTCGTTTAATATTAAATTTAAATTTTTAATATTATATATTTAAACTTAAAATAAAAATATAAAACGTTTAAAAAATATAATTAAAAAAAATAATTACGATATAAAATAACGTTAAATTATTTTCGGTTTTTATTATATATATTTTTAAAATAATAATATATTTATATAATTATATTTTTAAATACGTATTTTTTAATAAAATTTATACGAAATTTATTATATTTATTTAACGTATAAAAATAATATTATAATATTTAATCGAAAAATTTAACAAATTTATTTATAAATATATAATTATATAATTTACGTTATAATAATTATTATTATAAAAAAAAGAAAAATTTCAAAAATTAAATCTTAAAACGTAAATTAATTATTTTATCGGTTATAAATTTACGAATATTTACGAAATTTAAAATCCGTTAATTAATAAAATTATCGTTATTAAAAACGTATAATTTAATAAAAAAATAATTTTTTTAAATAAGATTAAAAATTTAAAAAATAATTTTTTATACGTTATAAAAAAAAATTATAAAATTTATTACGATAAATAAAACCGTTTAATTAAAACCTAAATTATTTAAATATATAAATTTAAAAAAAAAATAAAAACTTAAATAAAATAATTTAATTACCGGTTAATTAAAAAAAGTAATATTAAAATAATATAAATATATAAAATATACGAAATAAAAAAAAATAAATTTATTCGCATAAAATTAATTATTTTTATATAATCGTTATATTCGAATTATTTTCATTTTTTAATTTATTATTTTTATTAATATTTACTTTAATAATTATTATAATTATTACGTTAACGGAAATAAAAAAAATAATTTTAAATTTTTATCGTTTTATTTAACTTAAAATAATAATAAAAAACGAAAATATTTTATAAATTATAAACGTAAATTCCCCGTATATTCCGTATCGAAAAAATAATTATCGGTATAACTATAAAATATGGGAAATTACGTTTAACGTAAAATAATTAACTTATTTTATTAATACGATTAATAATTAACCGGTAAATTACGGAAATTTAAAAAAATTAATTACTTAAAATACGTATTATCTTAATTAAAAAAATTTCGATACGAAAATATATAAAATTTTTAAATCGTAAAACCGGGTATATAAACGTAACTTATTATTACCGTCGTAAAATTATAAAAAATTAAATATATACCCGTTAAAAAAATTATTTCGTAAAACCGAAAAAATTTATTTACAAAATTATAAAAAAATACGATTTTAAAAAATTATTAATTAATTTTGTATTAAAAAGAAATAAATTTTAAAATATATATAAATATATATTTATTAATTTAACAAATATAATTAACTCCAAAAATATAAGGTTTATTTCGTTATACGAAATAATTAATAATTTAAAAACGTTTACGGTAATATATACATATTTATATTTATTAAAAAATCGTTTCGAATTTTAATTATTATTACGGTTAAATTCGATTTAAAATTTAAATAATATAATATTATAAATGTTTTTGTTAATATTATCTTATTTTACGAAATATATATAAAAATATTTTTAAAATATTTATAACGTAACAAAACTTTTTTAATTAAAAAAATATTATATAAATTAA
Organism: Monosporascus sp. GIB2; assembly: GCA_004155935.1. NCBI lineage: Eukaryota > Fungi > Ascomycota > Sordariomycetes > Xylariales > Monosporascus > Monosporascus sp. GIB2. The sequence continues at coordinate 29,484 of QJNV01000190.1, forward strand.
AAAAATTATTTTATTATAACAAAAAAATTTTATTAAAATATTTAAAAAATTAAAATTTAATTCCGTTCCTTACGAATTTTATTATTTTATTCGTTAAAAAATATTTATTTTTTTTATAAACGATATTATTATAATATATTATAAAAAAAATTAAAATTTCGTTAATTAATTAATTTAACAAATACGGAAACGATATATTTTTATAAAAAATAAAAACTTATAATAATTTTTCGGTATCGAAATAATTAAAAACAAATTTAATAAAAAAATTTAAATAATTTCCTAAAAATACTTATAATTAACGTAAAATTATTACCGAATTTTAATTTAACTTATCCAAATTTTAGTAATAAATATTAAAAAAAAATTAATTTTATTTTTTACGTAACGATTTATACGCGACTAGATATATTTTTTGCCGTATCCCGATTTGCCCGATTTAACCTAAACCTTAATAACGTATATTACTAAATTACCGATCGAATTATATTATATTTAATTAAAACCAAAACGTTAACATTATAATTCGAAGGTAAAAATTTATTAAATATTTAAAACGACGTTTTTTTCGCAAATAATATAATTAATCGAAAAAGTTTTTAAACTTACGTTATAAAATTATTCGGAAAAATAATAAAATAACGAACAAATAAGCAAAATATAGTAATTACTTTTATAACCGAAATAAAATTATTATCCCTTACGTAAGTTATAAAAAAAACCTTATTTAATTTTTAATTAATTATAAAATTAAAAATTACTTTAAATATAAAACCATTAAATATATAATACGATAATTAATAAATAATACGATTTATTACTGCCGATATCGTTTTATTAATAACGAAATTACGGTATATAAATATACATAATTATTAATTACGATAAATCGAAAAAAAAAATTTAATTAAAATAAATTATACGTTTACGGGCGATATATTAATTAACGGACTTACTAAAACCCTATTACGCAAACTTTTTAAGTATTTTAAAAAATAATTAAAATTAATAAATATTACGAAAACTTTCGATTAACGAAAAAACACCTTACGAACGATTTTAAAAAAGAAATTATCTAATCAAAAAAATTTAATTACTGGAGGAAAAGTGGACTAAATAATTATAACTTTAGGAATCGTAATAATCAATACCGTAAATGCTTTAAGGTATTAAAGGGGTATATCAACTAGCAGGAGGTGCGTTAGCACCCCATATACTGAAGATTCCCTCTGATCGGAACATATATGTTCCGGGACTAGATTACCTTAAAGTGCAGTGCGCGTTCTAGAGCACCTGCAACTAGTTATCAATACAACAACAACTGGTGTCCCTCATATCTGACAGAAATCCTCCAGATCGAATTCCGTAGTTTCCGTAGTCTAAAAAGGGAAAGGTAGGTTGGATAAGTTTTTGGCTGGCATAGTATTCAAGGTAGAGAAAAGGGGCTAAGCAGGTTCTAAATAAACAGGTCTAAGTAATGAGATCCATAAATCTCTATTTTCGAAGGAGGGTTTTCGGGTTTATATAAACTATCATGCTTCCTGCGCAGCACCTTTGGTTGCCTCCCTTCCCGCATAACCGCCCATATAATCTCGAACTCGCAGCCGAGGTCTTTACGAAACAACCCGAACTTCTTTCAGGGGTTATTTTCCAATCAACACTGGCCAAAGCATGGCGTCCCTCCCTGCAACCAAGCATTAATTAAGGGCTCGATAGGTCTGGAGCCAACCTATACAAACATGTAGACGAGGCAGAATCCGAGCATGCATCGGGACGAAACACCGCCGTTGGTATCTCGCCGTCTCCATGGCCGTCACGTTCCTAGCCGGACGTGTTAAAGCGTTAGGCTGCCCGAACGATAGGGCTTCCGAACAGGCCGTATCGAGCTACTTCGCCTCGTAATGAACTAGGTATAATAACCGAAATAGAAATAATATTCGCGAAACAAGGTGGAGGCCGAAGGTAGTATCGTCGAAGTGATCGAGGCTATGCCCACCATGCCGATAATACAATACTGGAAGGGATTGGCGTTAAGGTATCAGCTGCCATGTACGTATTTTACTGACGGCCTTCATTATATCACAAAGTAGCTCGCAAAGGCGTAATCTCCTTTCCTTTTTACTAGGTTCCTTAGCTTATCGCCCGGTACGAGTTTGCTTGTTATAAACTCGCTCGTATGGCGAAATCGCGTCGTTCGTGCTCGACCTACATAGTCCATTTCTGTGTCTGGTTTAGCTGGTTTCACTCAGCGAACGGCGCCTCGAAATACGAGGCTTTTTTGGTTTCTATCGTAGTCGGGCGGGCAACGGCCGAAGAAAAAAACCATGGAACCGTGTGGCCGACCTCCTTTTACAGCGAATAGCGAGACTGGACTCGGAGGCAACCCTTAATTATAATACAGGCATGATTAAACCTTAGGGGCATCCTTAATCCTGGCGCGTAATGGAACCAACTAACTCCGAAGGTAACATTTTAGGGGATATTCAGACCTTGCCGTTAGATAAAAAAATCCAAACCGTCGCTTCTATCTTTAAACACTTTACGACTTCATATCGCGAGAGTATATAAATAGATTATCATAAAAGCTATTGGTTAACCAAAGGCTAGCTTAGGCGGCTTTCCGATATGTGGCCGATAAAGCAAAGTTCCACTACTCGAATCCAGTAATCAAAATACGCCTTATACGGAAAAAGGCGGCCCAGATCAAAGATAGTTCTACCTTACGATTAGCGCTGGAGCAAGTCGTTAAAACAAAGTGGCTCATACGGCCTGAGTAAAAAAAGGTTTTATGAGATAAAGGCGTAAGATCAGGGGTTGCTCCACGTCTAACAGGAGCAGCCGACACACTTTTAACAAAGAATATTAACAAAAACCTACGCAAACACTCCCCAAGGCATTTTCCACCTATCTATCAGTTTCGGCGCTTAAAAACAACCGTTAAAATTGCCCCCTACCCCCCTCCCCTTTTATCTACTACGGGGATAAAAAAAAGGCAAAAGCTCCTATTCGTATTATAACAAACGTTTTCTAATTTCTTTAAAAATATCAATTACTTTATTTCATAATTTTCGCTTTTTTTACTTTATCTTTACCATAATTACCCAAATTCCAATTAACGTCCCGGCTTACAACTTTACGTTCCTCCCTAATAATTAGTTGCTTTATGCCAACCATGCTGGACAAGCTATGCCACCCCTCGATATAAATATGCTTCATTCTTCGTCGTCAATGGCCGACAAAGCCGGGTTACCCCTTAATACCTTGGAGAATATCGCGCGGTATTACCCGTATCTCCCTTACCTCGTATTCTCCGGAGCTGGTTTCCTCAATTAGATTCCTCAGATTAGCCACAGCCATGATCAAGCGATTGATAGAACCGTCGAAGGCGCGATGATGCAGGCTGTGTCAAGCCCTCTAGTGCTTGGTCCTATTCGCTTTGCCGAAACAAATCACGGCAATTCGCCAGTCTCACAAGGCTCTCACTTAGAACTTCTTGGCATAGCGAATCTTCGGCAGTATTCGGCTGGTGGGCCCCTATATCAAACCGAAGATACCGTCTTATCGATACCTATCATAGCACCTACCTGCCCGTCCAATAAACCTTCCGTTTCGGACAGGGGCGTTTTACATCTTAACGCGGACGATCCTTTAAACCATACTCTTAACACTATATATAGTCCTATGCTAACTACCAATACTCGCGGTCGACATAATCCAATACGGAACTTCCGGCATAATATGAGCTTAAAATAAATTTCGACGATTATTATTTCTTAAACCGACTTAAAATTTAATTAAAACAATTCTAACAATAATAAACAAGCCGTAACATCTTCTAACGTAATAAATAAAAATAATTAAACGAAAATCACCGACCCATTTAAACGTAAAAAAATACGAAACAAATTTAATTAACGTTTTTACCGTTAATTTTATCCATTATATATCAAAACGTTTATTAAAAAAGGGCTAAAAATAGCTAATTAGCGGATTGTTACGGCCTTGTCCACCGTGACAGCTCCAGAGTACTTATACAGCTGTTGCACACAGAATGATTACCACAATTGCGATCATTCCATCGATCTTTTGCCCTGGTGGCGTTGCGGTATGGTGCAGCCGTAACACGGATATAAAGGAACGTTAAAAACGCGAAAAAGCCCAGGCAGATTCGATAACTTCACTTTCCCGACAAAAAGAAAACTCTATATTTGCAAAGGACCATCCTAACCCAAAGAAAGTATCTTTTAATCGAGCTCGGTCTGGTAATGCCGGTTCTGGTCAGTGTTACGACCTGACAAGACTCGGGCCTCGGGGACGGTCGCCTTTGGCCGAAACAGGACCCAAGTGGGTCGGATCACGTGATTGGATCTCTTTTGGCACAGAGATCCAAGCGAATCCATATAGATCCAACCGCATCTAAGGATTTTGGATCTTTGGGGGATCTACGATCCAAGGTAGATCCAAAAAATGGCAAGGGATAAGATGGCCCCCCCACGAACGAGCCACCCCATCAACGCGCCACCCCACATTCGCGTTGCGCGTCGATCTACTTACTAATTTCTTTCCTTATAAAAACCTTTTTAACAACATTTTAGAAAATTGAAAAAATTATCTTTTTATTTATTAAAATTTACGCTTTCGAACGATATACAGGTTTTAGCTTAATTCCGTACGGGTTAAGCGATTAACGAAGTAAAATATGAAAAATCCCTACGTTTAACCTTTAAAAGCTATCAGGTTAACAAATAATATATAATACGCCGTATTAAAAATGTACCTACGAAATAAAAAGTTAATAAAACTCGTTAGAAATTATCACGAATCCAGAAGGAAGCTTTAGCTTATTGGGTTATCGTATAGGGCTATTTAAGCTATGCGCTACCTCATTCGCGATTTCGCTTATACGCACAGCGCCTCTTAATCAATAACGGCAGCCCTAAACGCCTAGAGAAAGGTTGGGTAACCCGATTTCTACGTCGCCATCCTGAAATTAGGATTTTTAAAGGTACGACGGTCGATTATAAGCGTTTAAATAACGTTTCCCTAGCCTTCACCCACGTTCTATTCAAACGTTTCGCCTTACCGAAATTAAAACTATTAAATAAAAAAACCGATATAACGGAAACGAAATTAAAATAATAAAAAGCATAAATAAAAACGTTTTCGTTTTCGGAAAAGTTTTTAAAAATATATTTTTTTAAAAAATACGTTTAAAAAAGGGTAAATTACCATCATCGCGTATATTAATGCTAACGGACGTTCGTTATTATTTTTCATAATTTTTAGCGGCATTAATATATAATAATAATAATTTCTTAATTCAGACGATAAAACATACGAAAGCTAATATTTTACTATGTTAAAAAACGGCTAAATAAATAACGAAATCGGCTTAAAGTAATTTCGCAAGGTTTTTATCCATTATATTAAGCCCGAAAACCCCGATAAATAAAGATTATTAGTAATCGACGGCCATAATAACCATATTACCGAAAAATTTATATGGATATATTTTTAAAACAAAATATATATTATTTTCCTGCCTACCCACGCTTCTCATATTTTCCAGCCTCTTAATATGGATATATTTACCACCCTAAAGCGGAGGTACCACTACTGGTTCCGCAAGCGCTGTTACGGGCGGGCTTTCAAGGTTATAAACAAAACTAACTTCCTCTGGGCGTTCGCGAAAGCGTGGGAAAAGGTTATGATAACTTCGAAATATATCATAAAGGGCTGGGAAATAACAGATTTGCGTCTTATTAACAAAAGGAAGATATTAAATAATAGGTACGTCAGGGAAGGGGGGGCGTGTAACGAACCTGTCATACATCCACCTGGAGGTATGAGCAGTATCCGAAGAGGGTCTTGATTTGCAGGTAATAATAGGGCGAGGAATAATTTAATAAGTTGTTCGTTAAAAAAATTTTAAGTACTTTTTTTACAGTAAAAAACGATTGCCTCTAGTTGTAAGTTTAGATTAATAGTTAAAAAGCGAAATTAAGTAGGTATTATTTATATAAGAAACCGATTTATTATATATCCCAATTTTTCAAAGTAAGTATATCATAAATTTATATAATTTATGTAATTTATCCAGATTATATAAATTACTTAGATTATTATTCCAAATTAAGTTTCTTAATTCGGAGTTTAACCGTAGCAAGTTTATACCAGGTTTTAAGGAGAACGCTTTTTTTAATTCGAAAAGTTTTTGTAATATTATTTCCTTTTTTTAAAAAATTTTATTTTAAAGATAAAAACCGTGGGTCGTTTTTTTTGTTTGTCGAAAAACGTTTTTTAAGGAAATTCCAGTTAATTTTATTATAATAGATCGTATTTAAAAGGAAAAAAGAAAACCGCAGCTAAATTAGCGCGAATTTCGTAATAAGCGCGCGGATTTTATTAAAATGTTTGGTTTTAAAGTTATCGTATGTTTAAATTATTTTTGTTTTAAAAAGTTCAATTATTTTTATTTAGTTAATATTCTTAATTATAATTATTACATTTGCCGTTAACATCCGGTTTATAATGTATTAGTTATAAATTCGTTAATGTCAGGTGTTGTTGGGAGGTCAGAGTGGCAAGGTAACCCATTTATTGAGAACAGTCTGAAACCTGACATTTCCCCTCCATTTCTGGGGGGAAACCACCCATACATATAGCCAACCCCCGCATCGAGCTCGTGACGTAGCCCTGACGCGTACATCCTTAGCACCTTACACCTTAGCACCTCACAGTTAATTAAGATTAGGGAAAAGAAATTACGTTTGCAGAAAAAATAACGCAAGGTATAAAATATTTTAATGGCGTACTAAAAAGTTGTTAAAAAAAATAAGAAAATTCGTTAATCGGTTAAAACGTTTTTAATTATAGTAGGACGTTTTCGACAAGAAGGCCTTTGCCATTCTGAAAGAGGGGCACGAGCTGGACCAATTGGAAAAATAAAAAAAATTTAAAAAAAAGTAACGTCGGTTAAAGGTAAAACAAGCGCAGTTTGTTTTTGAGATGGACGCCATCGCGGAAACATCTACTTCCTTCGATTGGAGCGCCGTAAGGGTTAATCTGAGTAAAGGATTATTATTACCCGCGATTTTAGCCGCGTTGGAGATGGTCGGTTAGGATTCTAACGGTGGAACGTTTTAACTAAATTTATCGTATTCGTTAAATGGTTAAATAGTTCCTATATATTTTTTTAGACAAGTAGTTTTTTTATTTAATTAAGTATTAAATTTTATTTTTAATTATTTTGGAGTTTAATATTTTTTCGATTTCGTATTTATCGTTTTTTTTTTTCGGTTTCCGGATTAATTTTTAACGGGACGTTTTTAAGTGCTGGTTTAAATAAGGAAACGTGGGAAATAAGATATATTTTTATGGTTTTAGGTAATAATAATTAGTAATTAGTTTTAAAAATAATTTCGTTAATTTTAAACGGACTAAACTTTTTGAAATCGAGTTTATCGTTAGGTTTTTTTGTTTTAATTTATGGGATATTTAAGGTTACGTTTTATTTTTGACGTAATAGGTAAATTTTTTTTTTCGCTAAAATTAATTCCTTATTTTTTTTTATTATAATATTAAGCTATTTTTTGCTGGAGGAATTGTAATTTACTTCGGAAATGGGTTTAAATCGTTTTGATTTTTATTGTTAATATTTTTGCTTTCGGAGTAATCGTGGTTACTTTTAGTGCTTTAGTAAATGGTTATTCTAATCGTTGGGTTTTTACGTTATAGCTATATACCGCTGTATGGGAAGATACGTCTATATCCTCACTGATAGAGGTGTTATAAGCTTTTTGCGCTAATAGTAGGAGTTTTACCTAATTATTTTATTGGTAGTTAATATAGTTTCGAAGATATTACTCCAGGGTTTAGTTAAATCGCTTTATTTAATTATCTGTTTAAGAGTGATATATTGTTAAGAATTTAAATTTAATACTAATTTATTTAAAAAAGTTGGTGTTATATTTAAAAGTACAAAGTTTATCTTTATCGAAAATAATTTTTTTTGACACTTTATATTTATCCAGGTAATTCCTAATAAAGGCGTAGGCTAATCAATTTGCTATCGTATTTCTTTTCAATGGTAAGAAATACCTATATTTGGTAAGTCTATCGATTATTACTTATACTCCGTTATATTCGATTTTAATAATTAGGTTTTGGATAGAAAAAGGCTGGTAATAAAATTTTAAACTATAGTGTTCTATATTTTGTTAGAAATGTTAGTAAGTTATAATAACCCGTAGGGCTTATAGCGTGCTGCCTTTGCTTTATTGCAAATATTGCAGTTTTTAATAACTGTTTTTACTATACGGCGTAAATCGGGGAAATCGTATTTTTCTTATAACCGTTTAGTAGTTTTGAAGATTTTTTAGTATCCGTATAATAGCTTCTCGTGGAATTTTTTTACGAATTATTTCTGCTGATCTTTTGGAATATAGATTTTGCCGTGGTATAATAACTGGTCTCTTAGTTATCCTTTTAGCTGCTAGATTTTTTTTTTTTTAAGTTATAGGAATTTTTAAATTATGTTAAAAATTCGGGAGTTAGCTTTTTTAATATTTCGTATAATTATACGGTTTTTTTTAGCATTTCGGGAGTTATAATTACCTTTACAATTAAAAATATCCGTTCAAATATTTTCCTTTTTTTTATATAGTATATCTTAAAGTTAAATTTTGATAAGAAAATTATTTATCTTTTATGTCGTTTGTTTAATTCTTATGCTTTCATAAATTAAATAAAACGTTTGTAATTAAAGTAAATATCGAAAAATTCCTTAATTTTATTAACGAATACTTTCCATTTTTTAAAAACGTTAATAATTGTTAATAGTTTTTTATTATAGATAAAGTATTTAAATTCTGTATCTCGAAGTGCTTTTAAGTAATATGCCACTGGGTACCATTTACTATTATCCTTTTGTTATTTTAGGACGGCACCTAGTACGTAGTTTGAAGCGTTGGTTTTTAAACGTTTCTTTTTGTTTAAGTTAGGCATTTTTACGATAGGTCCGCTGGTAATTATTTTTTTGGCATTTGGAACGTTTTTTCGGCTTCTTTTAAGAACTTAAATTCCTTTCCGGCATACTCCTTAGTGATAAGTTTCGTTAAAAATCTAACAATATTTCCATATCTTTTAACCAAGTTACGTACGTAACTCATAAATCCTAAAATTTGTCAGATATTTGTAACGGTCACCTTATCGGGGATAAGCCAGTCCTTAACTGCTTTTAATTTAAAGCGTTAGATTTAAATTTATCTAGAAGTAAAAATATATCCCAAAAAATTTAGCTTCTAAATATGCCATACATTTTTAACTAAACTAATTCGGATATTTGCCTTATCTAATATTTTCAATACTTAAGTAACATATTTTTTATACTTTTTTAAGGTTTTAAAATAAATAAAAATATTATTAAAGTAAATAAATACGACCTTATTTAAAAATTATCAGAAAATGGTTATAACTAGATTCTAGAAATTAGCGGGAATATTGGTAAATCCTATGAGCATTACTTAGTATTTATAAAGCTTATATATTATTTTAAATGCTATTTTCCATTTTTCTCCCTTAGCTATCCTAATGCGGTAATAGCTATCCCGGAAATTAAATGCAGTAAACCATTTTATTTTGCTAACGTTTTCCTTTAAGGTATTCATAAAAGTTAAGGAATATCCATTCTTAATTATAATATTATTTAACTATTTATAATCGATTATTTTTCGGTAAAAAAAATTTCCATCCTCGTCGATTTTTTACTTACTATCCTTAATTTTTGATACTATAAAAACAAGGTATCCAGTAAGGAAATTAAAAAGCTAAATATATCCTTTTTTTAAGTCAAATTATATACTTTTCTATAAGGTTTTAAATTTTTTTAAATTTATGTAATAAATTTTGTATAATTTAAGATAATATCTTTTTTTAATAAATATCCGGTAATCCCATTAATCGTAAAAAGGTAATTCATAATTTTCCCTATTTTTAAACAATTTCTTAAATCCTTAATACTTTGGTAATATTGTTAAAACTTAATCTGGAATTCGTACTTCTTTAATAACATAGCAAATTCTTTAATTATTTTAATAAAATATTTTAATTTTTTTTCTCATAAAAATATTAATTTCTTTTAATTAATACACGGGTTACTAAAACGGAATTATAGCATTTCTAAAATAATATCGTATTCGAAAATATTTACGATATCCAGTAAAATATTTTCGTTATATCTTTAAATTCGTATAAAAATCTTCTTAATCTCCCGAGGAACTCGTCCATTTTCGTACGTAAATAAGCTTCCATTTATTATCCGTAATTTGTACAATTTTAATTTATATCTTTAAGGAATTTGATATCTCTCCGCTACGGCAGAGAAAACGAAATTCCTTTTTACTTTTAAATCAATTATAGCTTTAAGCATTTTACCCTTATATTTAAGTAAAATTTTAATTTGATTACGTATGCCTTTAATTACTTTATATAAAATTTTATAAATTAAAACTTTTCGGTACCTTAATTTCGAAAACTTTTAAAATTTTTTAATTTCTAATATTATCCGGTTTATAAAAATTTCTATTTTCGTACCTTTCGGATAAAGTATTTAATACATTAATCGTTTTTATATTTAAACCATATTTTCTTACCATATTAACATCTAGAAACATCCGCTTTCCTTAGGCCTATCCCTAACTCTTATATCTTGCGAATTATAATATCGAAAACGTAAACTTCCTTAAAAAACATTCCCACCTTTAAAAACTTATATTAAACGCAAAATATCGGGAAATAACATAAAGATTTTTACGATATTACCTTTTAATTTTGTTTTAACTCGGGATATAAGTAACAAAATTTAAAATACTTTAACTAACAAGGAATCTCTATGTAGCGGTATTTATCGTCCGGTTCAGTATACGTTTCCTTATCTTATCCAGGCTAATAATTATTATTTTCCTTAACCCTAAGAAAAATAAAATAATTATCGTAATAACAGGTAGTAAAATATAATAAGTCGTACGGGTCCACCGTCGCCTTCGGATATATAATATATTTTAAAAACTTATAAAACTTTTAAAATAATTATCCATAATTACTAAAATCTAATCGGAACTAACCGTTTACTTCGTATATTTCGTATCGTTATACGTTAAAATAACAAAAATATCCTAACTTAATAACTATCTTGGAAATCGCCTATTCTAAAAAATAATACTCGCAGGTTTTAACCTTAAAATCCTAGCAAATAAGATAATCCTTATACTCTAAAATATCGCTTTAAATTTAAATAATCGTAACAATAATAAATTCCGGCTGGAAAAAAATTAAACTAACCTTTTTCTCCTCCTTTTCTACCTTACTATTTATCTCTTATTTAACCACTCTAACTTTTTTCTAAGGTTAAAAAATTCCTCCCTTTTTAAAGTTCCTTTTAACGGAAGAACGGTACTTATTCTTAAAATACCCTTTCTTATCATAATTAAAACACTCCACTTTAAACTTATCTTTTTTAAGCTTTTTCGAAACAATACTTATTTCCTTCTAGGGCTTGCCTTTATCCTTCCTAATACGGCTATTAAAGCCTTTATTTTTATTGCGTCTACCGGTTTTTTTTTTTAAAGTACTAATCAAAAATTTGTTTATCGGCCACTATAACCATATCGGTATATTCTGCGAACAATCAAGCTTTAAAAATTATATATAACTTATCCTTAACTTAAAATTTTAAGCCATCATAATAAAGATAAAATAACGCGTTTTCCGGTAAATTAAAGATTGCCGCCAGCCGGTTAAATTCGGTCGTATATTCTGTTATTAACTTAATTTGGCGAAAAAAATAAAATTACTTAACTACGTATTATTCTTTATTTAAATCTCTAAATAATATTTTTATTTTTTTTCAAAATGTTTATATTTACTAAAAATATAATTAATTATATCTAAAAAGTCGTAAGAATAATTTTACAAATAATCCTTTATAATAAGTTCAAATTATACAAAAACTTTTCCGGTAAAAAGCTATAAAATAACTATTACCTTCTAGTAATCCTCCGTTAAAAAAATTTTATAAAACTTAAAATATAATCGAATTTAAACTAAAATCTTTCCATAGCCGTAATTTCGTTATAAAACTTAAAAATAATTAACTTATAACCTTTAATTTCCGGCATCCTATAATAACTAAAAAGTAAGACGGTTTTTTTTCGTAATTAATTTGCGCCAAATAATGGCAACGTCGAAAACCTTCGCTATTCTTATTATTAACGTACAAATCTGGTATTCTCCCTTCTAAATACTTACATTTCCGTTATCAAAATATATAATTTCTTATTTATTATCGGTTTATCTTTTTTTTTTTCGTCCTTAACTTTTCCTTTCTAACCTTTAAGTTATTATTTTTTCGCAATATTTTCATTTTCGCTTACTTTAAATTCCTAAATTTTAATTACCTCGTTTTTAAGTAAAAGTTATTATTAAAATTAAAAAAAGAGCTTTCCTGAAAATTAAATAATAAAAACCATATTATTAATTAGCTAAAACATTTTTTCGATAAAAGGTAAATCGTTTAATTTAATTATTAATCCCTTACTAACTAATAACGGGGATCGGATATATTATCTATTTACTAAACGTTATCTTATACTATTATCTGCATTAAATTTAAAAAGGCTTATACCTTAACTAAACGGTAAATTTTTTATCGGTCATTAATTAAAAAATTATCAAAATATAACGAACTAATTATATATCCACCTGAAAATATAAATAATATCCGAAAAGAGTTTTAATTTACAAATAATAATAAAGCGAAAAATAATTTAATAAATTATTTATCAAAAAAATTTGAAATATTTTTCTTATAATAAAAAACAATTACCTTTAGTTATAAACTTAAATTAATAACTCAAAAACGAAATTAAATAAATGTTATTTATATAAAAAACCGATTTATTATATATCCCAATTCCTTAAAGTAAATATGTCCTAAATTTATGTATTTTATATAATTCATCCAGATTACATAAATCACTTAAATCACTATTCCAAACCAAGCTTCCTAACCCGGAGTTTAACTACAGCAGGCCTATACCAGGCCCCAGGGAGGACGCCTTTTCCAGTTCGAGGAGTCCTTGTAATAGGGCGACGGCAAATGCACCCGTCCCAAAATTAATTCGTACCCTAGGACGCCCTAATTTCCTTGCCTAAATAACTGCTTTAAGTATTAAAACGCCTAAATTATTTAGGGAATTAGCCCGGCTCGAAAAATCCCTGGTAAAAATTGATCCAACCTACGGGAATCTTACCGTACGCCTTTTGTTCCGCAAATTCGCCAAGGCCTTTGACGATAAAACCGCTAAACTTTCCGCCGCCGAAATTCGTAACAATTAATTAACTGCAGCTTTTAAAAAAGCAAAACCCAAAAAACGTAAAAAGGTGAAACCCGAACTAAATAAGGATTTCGTAAAAATAATCTCGGTTAAAAAGGTAAAAATAAAGCTAAAGGCCCTTACTAAAAAACGCTTTACCGTTACTCGGAAAAATTAATAACAAAACGAATTTTCCGAAAGCGAAAAAAATAACGAAATAAAATTAAATTGCATTTTTATACGCTTTATTTAATATGGAATTAATTAATTAAGTAATTATTAAAATATTGTTATTTATATGAAAAAGTTATTATGGCGATGGTTTCGAAAATGGGTGGCCCGTTAATGGGGTGGCTCGTTTGTAAGTGGGCCATCTTATATACGTTCGTTATTCCGTAACTAGATAGCAGCAACTTGCAACATTTATTAATACCAAGTTATTAATATAGCTTACTTTTGGTATTACGAAACGTGATTAATTATTTTATTACTTAGATTCTTACGGTACTTATTGCTAATATAAACCTATTAACTTAAAGTTTAATAATTAATTAAACTTTTTAGCCGTTATACGTTACTAATTTTTATTTAATAATTCCGTTAAATTTTAGGCAATATTTCCGATAATATGTTTACCAATAAATAACCCGAATAAATTTAAGTATTTAGTCCTTAAGGAGGATCCCGATATTGAAATAGAATTTAAAAAGGAAAAGGGGAAGTTTCGCCTCAATTAAAAGAAGGTCCTTCGACGATTAGACGTTATAATGGTACGGATTATTTAATTCGAACAAAATAAAAATAACCTTACGACCTTATTTTAAGCGGCCTATAAGAAATTTAACGCTAAAGCTAAAGTTTTTAAAACCGGAGGATTATTAAAAAAAAGTTAAGTTATTTAATTAAATATTATTAAAAAATTTAAAAAAATATTTAAGTTATTTAAGCCGGAACTTTTCGACGGAATTTTAAGTAAGTTATAATTATTTCTTACTTAATACCAAACGTATTTCGGATATTTCTTAATATAATTCGTAACGTTTACCGTACGAATAAAATTCGCAATCGGAAAGTTTACCGAAAATACGGTTACGTAATTCGAATTAGTTATAAGGAAATATATTACGTTATTCGTTAAATAACGAATTTCGGAAGTAATATAAGTTTATGTTAATTATAAAAAATTCGAATAAATATTAATTAAAATTTCAAGGTAATAAACGAAAAAATTAAAGCCGAAATATAAATTAATTAGTTACGCCAAAAAGGATTTATATTTAATTACGGTAATACTTTAATTTAGTTTATTTTAAAATTAAATTAAGGATAAAAATTTTAATAATTAAATTTTTTAATAATTTTTAAAAAAAAAGTTTAAAAAAAATTATTTAAATTAAATCAATTTAAATATTTAATAAACTATATTAAGATAACGATTAAAATTAATAATCGGTAATACGTTTAACGTATTAAAAACAGCAAAAATAAGTATAATAACAAAAACCGATATATAATTAATACCAGTATCCCTAAATAGGATAACGTTCGTATATTTTATAGCACGGCCCCAGGATCCATGGCGCTGGGAGCCACCCAAAAGAAGGATTGGAGCTAAGTTGTGTATTAAAACTGTGGCAAAAGGGGGTATGGACGGGCGCGGTACCCGTAGCCCAGAAAGCTTAGATAAAAAGGATGGACCCCAGTACCCGAAAGGTTATAAAAAGAGATACTGTTACGGCACCAACAAAACGGCTTACCTAAGCCGCCGTTTTGTCATATATATACGCAAGCGTTACGTGCTTGTACGATAGTTTCTTTCTTTCTTCTTTGTGCAACAACAAGATATTCTACCCAGTTCTCAGAGACGATCAGCGGCGTGACAGATATGATAAGGTAACCGACAAATTATTAATATAATCCAGGTATATTATGGTCCGTTATGACAAAAGGTATAACGGGAAATACGCGAAATTAAGAAGCTGGTACGGGAGGCGTCGGGAAAATAACAAGCCGTTTTGATGGGATAGTTATTAAAGCATTAGGGATGAACGGAAAGGTTATGCCCCGGAATATCCGACCGACATATTAGGAAATATATTATCCAGTATAATCGGCAAAAATGCCTAATATATAAAAAATGGAAACGATTTATTTATTAACGGATTATACGTATATACCAAAAAGGATTTAATTTTATAAAATAAATAAATCGTAATAAAAACGATAAATAATAATATTAAAACTTACGAATTATAACTATAAAAAAGGAATAAATTAAAAAGTAACATAAGCAAATTAACGTAAAAAATAATAATATTTATAAAAAATTTTATTTTTATTTTTATAAGTAATGCGATTATTAAACGGAAAAAAAGTTAATTTAGCTTATAATAAAAAAATATTCCCAGAAAGTTATTACCGATATATACATTTAACTCGTTTTTATTATAAACTTTAACGAACGGCAGGTTTTAAGGGATAAACTGTAGCAATTTATTAGCGAATTTAATAATAAGGAACTTACGACGGAAAGATAATAAAAAATCTAAATGGTAAAAGAAAAATTAGCCATATAAAGTACGAAAATATAATAGTAGCGAAAATATAATATATAACTAAAAGTATAATTACGATAATAATAACGATACGTTAAATAATTATAAGCCTTAAAAAGATAATAATAACAAATATTAAGTAATTAAAAAAAATAACTTAAATAATAAAAGAAAATTATACAGCAATTAAAATAAGATATATAATAACTAAACGAGCGATTTTAACGCCTCGAGTAGAACCTAAAAAATGTAAGCTACCTGTAAAAAAGCCGTAAAATGGCGAAATCCAAAAAGGCTAAAAAGAATTTCCGAAAAAAACTTTAAAAGTAATTATAAAAATAACAAATCGTTGTATTATAATACGAATACGAATAAAAACATAATAATATACCGCAATAATAAATTATAAAACCTTAAAAGGAAATTATATCGTACTATAAGTTATTAACTAATTTAAATTATTATAAAAATATAAAAGGAATTTTTATATCGCGATAAACGTCGAAAATTAAGGATTCGTTTACGAAAACGGTAAGATTTTACGTAAAATTAATTATTTCGAAATTTATGTTTAAGGATAATACCAAACCATTAATTTCGATATAATATTATTAAGGAATTTCGATATAATTTTAGGAAGATTATAGGTATACCAATATGGAGTTTTAATTAATGGAGGGACTAGCCAGGTAAAGTTCTTTTTATTTCCTATTAATAAACGGTTTTAAAAAAATACGAGATTTTAACGTTCGATCGAAAATGGTGACGAATATAGGTATAAGGATATGATAAAAATTTTACCATTTATAAAAATACAATATAAAAAAAAACGGATATTATCGAAAAATACCACGTAGCGTTACCATTATTAAAGCATAATTACAATAACTAAATAACGATTTATAATAATAATTTTAAAAAAAGTTAAACGATTTTAAAAATATATTACCGCAATATTATAAATATATGTATTTATTCGAAAAGGAACTTAAAACGAAATTATTAAAATATAGCGAATAAGATTATAAAATAATTTTTAAAAAAGGTACGTTATTAAAATTTTACCTTATATATAATATAAGTTAATAAAAATTATTAACGTTACGAAAATATCTCGAAAATAAACTCCAAAAAGGTTAAATACGGAAGTTAATTTCGTTAGTAAATTATTTAATATTTTTTATACCTAAAAAAAATGGAAAATTACAATTTATTATTAATTATCGATAATTTAACGATATTACAGTGAAGGATAAAACGTTATTATTTTTTATTACAGAAATAAAAGATCGATTATACGGAGCATAATATTTTCCAGTTTTCGGTTTTAAAAATGGTTATAACTTTATTAAAATTAAAAAAGGATACGAATAGAAAATAACGTTTAAAACCAAGTACGGATTATATAAGTACTTTATTATGCTATTTGGTTTTATTAACGTATCCATAACCTTTTAGCGTATAGTTAATTATGTCTTATGGAAATATTTGGACGTTTTCGTAATATGCTATGTCGACGATATTTTCATTTACTCATTTAATAAGAAATAATACAAAAAATACGTTTATAAAGTATTTTAAGGCTTATAAAATATTAACCTGTTAATTAACGTAAAAAAAAGCTATTTTTATATTTAAAAAGTAAAATATTTTAAATATATTATTACCCCCGGATATATTAAAATAAATCCTAAAAAAATCGTTATAATTACGGAATAACAAACGTTAATTATAATTAAAAAAGTACAAATATTTTTCTAATTCGTTAATTATTATTAAAAAGTTATTAAAAATTTTAATAAAATAATAGCATCTTTAATAAAACTTACCAAAAAAAACAAATAATTCGTATAAATATTAAATATGGAAAAAACTTTTTAAAAATTTAAGAACGTAATTACTAATAAATTAATACTTATTATGTACGATTTTTAACGTTTAATAAAGCTAAAAACCGACGCGTTAAATTATGCTTTAGGAATAATTATCGAATATCGCGATAATAAAAATTATTTATACCCGATTACTTTTTATTTTTACAAATTAATAAAAGCAAAATTAAATTACGTTATTCCAAATAAAAAGTTTACAATTATCGTTAAAATTTTTAAGAAATTTAAATATATATTTAAAAATAACCTTTATTAGGTTAAAATATATATAAATTATAAAACCTTTGCGTAATTTTTTATTACTAAAAAATTTACGGAACGATAATTACGATACGTAAAAAAACTTGCGGAATTTAACTTCGTTATTATTTTTAGAAAAAATTAAAAAACGGTAAAACGGATATTTTTAGTAAACGACCAAATTTCTAAAAAAAAACTTATTAAAATTAATCACATAATATTCGATACCATTTTAAAAAAATATTTGCGCTTACGACAAAGTATAACGATATGGGCAGAATTATACGAGATATATCAAAAAATTAAATAATATAATAAAAATTTACTAAAAAAACAAAAATTAAATAAAAGATAAATACTAAAAAATTATTAAACAAATTTCGGACACGAAATATATTAATATTAACTATATAAATATCCAGAAATTTACAAAACTTTCGAATAAATATAACGTACGTATTATTTCCCCAAAATAAAATTAATAATTCAGAAAATAATACGTTAATGCGATATATATGCCAGGGCAAAGGCCAGACGGCACAAGCCTTATAAAGAACTACAACCATTATTAATCGCAAAACGACCATAAGATTTAATTATTTTCGATTTTATTATTAAGTTATTATTATTTAAAAATCCAGTTATAAAAATATATTACGATAACATTTTCGTAATTATTAATCGATTTTCAAAATTTTTTATTTTTTACTTTATTAAAAAAATATAAACGCCGAACAAATAATACATATTTTTTTGAAAAATATTTTTAATATATACGGATTACCATATAAAATTATTCTAAATAAACGTATTACGTTTATATCCAAATTTTAGCAAAAGTTTATGATATAAATCGGTTTAAACCATAAATTATTTAATATATTTAAACTATAAATAAATAAATAAATAAAACGACAAAATTAAATATTAAAAACTTATTTACGATATTACCTTAATTACGAACAAAATAATTAAGTTGAAAAATTTTAATAATTTAAATAACTTATAATATTAATATATACGAAAATATCGGAATAACCTTAATTAACGCCAATTTTAAGTTTACGCTAAAAATTTACAAAAATACGTACGATAAAGCTTTTAATGTTAAAACTATATTTATATCGGAACAACTTAAGCAATTATACCAAAAAATAAAAATAAAACTAAAATTCGTACGTAACCAAATAAATAAATATTATAATTAAAAAAAATTAAAAAAATCAATTTTCTAAAAAAAAATGATTTACTTAATTATTAAAAACATATAAGCTTAATAACTTAACACAAAACTTAATTTCAAATATATCGATTATATAAAATCGTTAAAAAAATTTTAAAATATAATTATTAATTAAACTTTCCGTTTAAAATTAAACTTTATTTAAATTTTTACGTTTTCTTATTAAAATTAATAACAAATATTATCAAAATTTATATAAAAATAAATAATACGGAAATACTAAACGAAAAATTATACAAAATAGAAAAAAACTTTCGGTATACGCAAAAAAAAAAAAAAAAAAAAAAAAATTTACCTAGTACCTTATCAAATAAAAAAATTACCTAAATTCTAAAAATACCTGGAAGTTAGCTAAAAATCTTACGAACGCCTAACGCCTATTAAAAAACTTTTACTAATAACGCCAAAAGCGCCCTAAAAACCATCTAGGTCAAAAATAAACTAGTTTACGGTATCTAAAACGGACTAGTTTAAAAAAATGCTTTTCGATAAGGCTTTTACCTACTCTTGCTTTTCTAGCTCATCTATGGATTAAAGTCCCCGCTAAATAATAGCGACGCCTTTGCTGTAAAGGAACTTTTTCTAGCGGCGCAGGCGAAAAAAACGACCTATCACGACATCGATATTACGTTATTTACGAAATAAACTTTTTTTAAACTTTTATTAAAAACGTAAAAAAGTTTTTCCGGCTACGGTTTCTTTACGGTTCAAACGATTTTTCTTTTCTCTAATACGATGCAAAAAGTTAATAAAAACATTTATGCCGTTATAATAACGACAGTTTTTAACATACTCGTTATAACGACGGATTTTCTTAATTATTTAATATTAAGTACCTTTTTCGAAATACGGCGTATACGGTATTACTTTAAAATTAAATTTAATAATATAAAAAGCCAGGAATTTAAGGTTTTTTTTTAATTAGGGTAACTACGAAATTTCCAATTAATAATACGACTAAATATGTTAAAAATAATATTTACAAAAAAAATGTTTCGGAACGAAAATTTATAAAAAAAAAATTATATTACGACCTAACAAAATTCGGGCCTCAAGGACGGTCGCTTTTAACCGAAACAAAACCCAAATAAGTCGGATCACATAATTAAATCTCTTTTGGCACAAAAATCTAAACGAATTCATATAAATCCAACCGTATTTAAAAATTTTAAATCTTTAAGAGATTTACGATTTAAAATAAATTTAAGAAATAATAAGAAATATATACGTTCGTTATTTCGTAACTAGATAATAACAGCTTACAATATTTATTAATACTAAATTATTAATACAGCTTACTTTTGATATTACGAAACGTAACTAATTATCTTATTACTTAAATTCCCACGGCACTTACTACTAACATAAACCCGTCGACTTAAGGTTTAATAATTGGTTAAACCCTTTGGCCGTTACAGTCAAGAGTTGCCTTTACCGCCGTAAGAAAGCTGGTTCAGTTTAACTCTCCAAAAATGCTAATTATTAACAAGTTTATAAAATTTTATATATTTCTTATTAACTTATAAGAAAGTACGATATTGAGAGTACGGTTATAATAGGCGGAAATTTCGAATTAGCGAAACCTTAAGCGTTACGTAAAAGAAAAATCTGGCTTATCCTAATTTACTTGCTTAAGGTATATAAAGGTATACCAAAAAAAGGAAAGTTTAAAAAATCACAAATGTCGAATATCTTTTGTAAACCAACAACTTAAGGGCCAAAGATTAGCAGGATAAGGTACATAAAATAAGTAGATCAGGGAATTAGGGGAATCAATATAGGGAACTTATCGTCGCGTGGTCAAGCTCAGTAGAAATCAGTGGGCAGCATTAAGCAGTTGAGGGGGAAAAAAAAATAAAAATAAAAATAAGTGTTATGAAAAGGATGGCTGTTTCCTATGTATTAAAAAGTTCCTACCTTAGTTATCAATTTAACAAATTATTTTTTTAAAGTACTTAATAGGAGTAACCTTTTAACAACTGCGCCTCATTCACAACTTATCGTGGACCTTCCTGCCCAAGAGAGAGACCACCGAGACCACTACCTGAGCAGTCAATCTCTTCTATGGTGGAATATGAGGGCATTATTTGGCCGACTTACTGGTAACCAAAGTCGGAGTCTGTAAAAAGGAGGCTACGTAGTTACCGAACGGGGCGAGGCCCCTTAAGCTTTCGGCCGGCTCGGAAGAGTCAACGTCTACTCCCGCTACCACGCCCACGACACCTTATCTCGGCAGCCCGGGCTCACTCATGGCCTGACCATCATGCCGATAACATATCGCGCAAAAAAGGCAAAAAAAAAAAAAAAAAAAAAAAAAAAAAAAATAAAAAAAAAAAAAAAAAAAAAAAAAAAAAATTAGATAAAAAAAACATTATTAAATATACACTTTAAATTTGTAAGCTTAGATCGTAAACCCCGATTTAATTCCTGGTCGGCTTATTATAAATTATTTAATCTACCGCATAACGTTTTTTTTCATAAATTATAATTTTACCGTAAAATTATTTTTGCTTTATTTTTGTAATACTCCGTATTTTTTTTTTCTGGTTCGGGCTAATCGGATTTAATATTTAACAATTACGAAATTTTACCCGCTTAAAGTTTATAATTATAAAATTGCTATTAAACGGGTCGTATAATACGTTACGCAGCTTTAAATTGCGGTAGAAAATTTGTAACTTATATATTTCCGTAAAAATTATGGTAACCGTTTTAACGAAATTTGTTTTGTTAATTTAATCGGTTAAGTTAAATAAAGGCCATTCGGCTTAGTTGAAAAATATAAAATATGTAAACATATTACTATTGTAGTAATACGGTAAGATTAAATCGATTCTGCTAAAATATACGGGGACGTACTTACCCTGGATAGGCCGGAGCCGGTCGTATATCTCGTTTTTATGCAGTAAACGAACAAGGTCGTATTTTTCGACGCCTTTAGTAATAAAAGTATAGCCGTAAGATGATAGCCATATTTTGAAAAGCGATTCGACCGATCCGGATAAGTAAAGCGGGATAACGTCTGCGTCGGGGCTACGATTTTCGGCTAGCTGGACCCGGATAAGACGTAGGAGCTCCCGTCGGTTAATATGCCGGCGCCCATGATCGTGGAAGTTGGGGCATTCCTCGTTTATGGGCCCGCCGTTTGCCAGGCCCAGCAGGCATTGTTGGGTATAAAATGGCCGGTCCTGTATATTCTACTACGTTATCGGGCCCCGCCGGATGGGTATATTACGCTCGTGACCTTTATCCTATTTCCCGCCCTGCCCTGTTGTGCTCGTTAGGGTAACCGCTCCTTGGCGCGAACGGGCAGATTAGCAAATAAAAAAGGAGGGGGGAGTACCTTTTTTTTCGTCGTCGTCTTTATCCTGCCATATGATATTACTCTTTAGTTGTCGGCAGCGAGACCATATCCGAATAGGCGAACGCCGAAATTTTTTCCAGCGTTAAGGTTTGTAAAATAACGCCCAAGGTTATTTACGTACCATCGGGGGGATATTTTTCAACACGTCGTTAAACTCCACATCCTACGTATTAAGGTTCGCGGCCCGGTCATGTTACGACTGTAGCGGCGGCGATATACGAAAAGCCTGGAGGATAAAGGCGAAAACCTGGGCGACGGCGGTACGGTGGAGCATATTCTCATCGTTATTTAGGATATCCAAGTTCGGCACGTATACAGAATAATAAACGATAGTAAAATCGTCGGGGATATACAGGAAGACGAAGGCCTCTCCCGTATATATATAACCGTGCTGGATGCCTCTGCCGATCATGTAAGAGAAGAGCTAGGTGACGACCGCAGCAGCGAGTGTTTTCGATGCAAAGGTGAAACCATCACCGTCTCTATGAATCACGTCCCGTTTCGGCTGGATCTCCGACCCTAGACCTGTAATTATCTCATCCCGGCTGAGCTTGTGTGGCGGCTTGTATTCGATGGCCACGGTGGGGACGTTTTGGCCATGTGAGGTCCTGTATATGCAAAACTGGTCCGCCCGATTGCCCTTCCCTCTTGCCTTGCGTCGCGTCGTCTTCCTCGGGGCTGGTACCGCAGCGTCAGCGTCGCCCCTGCCAATGGGCGCGTGTTCCATGGGTTCGGATATGGCGTTGTCCGTATCGCCGAGGTTCGTGTGGCTCTCGAATGTGATAGTGCCCTCTAGGCCAAGACGGGATCGCAGGGGCGGGTTTTTGTATGCTTCTTCAAACATCTTTCTCACCGCATTCTCAACAGTATCGCGTTCAAAATCCCTAAGGCCCAGCTTACTACTAATGGGACGGATCAAGGACGTGACATATTCTAACTGATTCGAGGATGGAAAGATGGGTTACGAGGAGAACGAGGGGCCGGTCGAAAGCCGATGCCAAACCCCTTCTTGCTTTGCTGCGAAGCCGTCCCATGGGATGATTCTTCGGGGATAGACCCGACCCGTCGGGTTGGTAGTGTCGCCCTGTGTAGTCAAGGAGCGGTCGGTCACTACCCGGATAGCAAGACTCAGCGAGTGGCAGGCCTCGAGGTATTGCTGGAGCGTCTGTGGCTGTGATGCTTTGGCGAGCTCTTCGGCCTGTTCGCGCCGGCGCTGCTCATCTTCGCGTCGTCGCTGCTCAGTTAGAGCGCGACTTTCAGCATCCTCGCGTCGGCGCTGCTCTTCTTCGCGTCGGCGTTGCTCTTTTTGAAGTAGACACTGTAACCTCGCGATCTCGTTCTCCATAGGGAATTGAGAAAAAGTAAAACGTTTTATTTGCTCCAAAAAGAAATGGATGAAAGAGCTGATTATTCGGAAAGGTAAAAACGTGTTAGCATGTTAATATATAAATATGGGGATGTGTATATATAGAGACAATGCATATACGGACGTTTTAGGCAGGATGACGGCAAATATACCCCACCCTTATTATATAAAGTTAGTAGGGATACCGAAAGTTGGGCCCATTCTTAAAAGGTTTTTGTTAATTTATTAACCTGTTAATTTGAATTAAAAAGCCTTATCGGGTTTTTAAATCTTTATATAACGGTAAGGCGTAAATAGTAGTGTATATATTTATTTTAGCGCATAATTTACGGGATATTACTCCCCCTTTACCTTGTCTATGTTCTTTTACTTACTTACACCCTTTTTCTTTTTATCTATCGTAGTGTTATGTCTAACTATTGTCTTTAAAACTCCCTGCAACGTATAGGACGTAGATATAAGGAAGGCATACAGTTCCTTCTTTTGCAGCATTTCGAGCGGCAAATTGGATAAGATCGCCGCGCCTGCCCCAGGGCCTGCCGCCGTTCTTGCCGCCATATATCCAAGCATTGCTTGCAAAACATATGTCTTATGCCCGTTAGTTACTAATTTTTTTATTTTTTTTCCGAATGAAAAGAGAAAAAAAAAGATTTACCGTAACCCTGAAGCTTTATAAGATTAATTATCGTATTTCGGCAAATTATATAATTTTAATTAAGGTTATAAATTTTTTGCGTTTTTTATTATTCGTATTTTTCCTTATAATTATCCGAATCGCAACGTAAGGCCTGTCCGCGGGTAACATAATCTGAATAAATAACCTATCTTAATTATTTAGCTTAGTTATTAATTTGAAAATATGGATAATTTACGTATTTATAACGAGTAAATATATGCGTACGTAGATTTTGAAGGTTTTTGCGATATAACGCGTAGTAAATTCCGGATTTTGTAAAGTTAATAATTTTTGCGCCAGCCCGGCTCGATCGGTTTTAAGGTTAAGCAGGTAATTCCAAAACCGCTAAGGCGAAACGGTTTAATTTTTAATTAAGGACGTTTTTAAAGTTTTGCCGTAACTTTCTTAAAATGGCCGTTAATTATTTTTCGTACTTCGTTATTAGGTTACGATAAAAGCGGAAAAATTTTGGGTAATTACGAATTCCTATCCGTAAAACTTTATTTCGTTTTTATGCAAATAATTTCCGTTTTTTATAACGTATTTATGGATAAGTTTTATAAAACCGGTTCCAAATTAAGTGTTATTGGAATTGTTTTAAGATAAAGAGCTAGCGAATTTCTGTAGTTATATCGATACGTTGTTTTATATTTAGATTTTAACTATAACGGCTAGGGTTTAAACCAACTATTAAACCTTAAATCGACGGGTTTATGTTAACAGTAAGTATCGTAGGAATTTAAATAATAAACTGGATAACTAGTTACGTCTTATAATACCAAAAGTACCTTAAGTAACGAAGTTATATTACAAGCTGTTACTATCTAATTATGGAATAACGAATATATATATATTTCCCAGTTTTCTTCTAACTTTAAAGGCTTTACGCAAAATCCTGTCGAACCTGGCTCTAAAAGCTCTACGCAAGATCCTGTCGAACCTGGCTCTAAAGGCTTTACGCAAAATCCTGTCGAGCCTGGCTCTAAAGGCTCTACGTAAGATCCTATCAAGCCATTACGTAACTTGGCCCACTTGGACCCTGTTTCGGTCCATAAGGACCGTTTCCGAAACCTTCCACCTGTCAGGTCGTAACACGATTTCCCCCCTCCACAAATCTTGCCCTCAAAATTTCTTTCTTTCTAATAAGCATTCTTTTCAACATATCGGGCCGTATTGAAAAAATAATTAATAAAAAAACTAAAAAGCGAAATAACTTGCTTAAATTAACATCGCTTCGTACAATAAATATGCCCGTATATTCGTACTATGCTCGTCGTGATTTACCGTTTTGTCGCGCTTCTACATCGACTTTTCTCGTTATAAGGAATATATGGCTCGGAATCAAAACCTTTGCAATGTTAATAACCTCTCCACTTCTTAGAACGATTTATCTTTAACCACCTTCGAGCCGAATCCGAATTCGAACAGGCGGAGAAAAAGGTAAAAAGGGCGCAGGCCAAGGTTCGCCGTTTTCGAAAATAAAAAAAACTATGGGCCGATCGTATGTCGCGTATGATAGCTCGGGGGTTTTAATTTCTGGAAAAGCTGGACGAGTTGAAGCGTAGGGAAAAATAGGAGCGGCAAAAGCAAGTAATGTCCGACGCGAACGCCGCTCCGGACGTTATTGCATTATTCGACTGGTCCGGTCTGGAAAACACCGACTGGGCCTTAATTAATGTAATTAACTGGGGCGTATCTAACCCTAGCGGCGTTTCTGCTGATAAAAGCTTTTTAATAAGCGCTAGGCGCTAATAAGGTTTTTGGCGGGTTCCTAGATGTTTTCGGAGTTTAGGTAGTTTTTTTATTTAATTAGGTATTAGGTAAGTCCATCCTATTTACGTATGTCTAGGATTTTCTCCATTTTGTACACCGGGAAGTTCTTTTTTGCTTCCTCCTCCCATCCTATGTTAACTTTGATAATATCTGCTACTGACTCGAATAAAGAAATATGAAAAACTGGATGGAGTTTAACCTTGGGTGGAAGTTTTAATTGGTAATTATTTTCTAAAATTCTTTTAGCAACTTTGTATGGTCCTATATATTTAAAATCGAATTTTTGATTTAATCGTTTTGTTTTAATATTTTTGGTAGTTAAAAGAACCATTTTTCCCTTTTAAAAGGTTAATCCTTTTAACCTTTTTTGGTTATAATATTTAGATATTTGGTTTCGTACAAATTCTAATTTTATTTTCATTTTTTGATATAACTATTTAAGTTGTTTAGATATAAAGATTACTTTAACGTTAATTGGGCCGTTTTTTCGTATATCTCTGTAAGCTTTTGGTATAAAATTAAAATTAGCGTTTACTAAAATGGTTTTGATATTTTCGTAGTAGCTGGTATTATAAGTTAGTTAAGTTATAAGTAACTTTTTAACCCAATTATTTTATTCGTAGTTAATATAATATCGTAAGTACGTTTTTAACGTTTAGTTTAATCGTTTTATCTATCCGTTTATCTGGGGTTTAAATGCGCTGGAAAGTTTATGGTTTAATCCAATTTGCGTTATAAGTCCTTGCCAAAATTTTGAAGTAAATGTAATACCTTTATCTAAGATAATTTTATGTAGTAATCCATATGTACTGAAAATGTTTCTGAAAAAAATATATATTATCTGTTCGGCGTTAATATTTTCGTTATATGGTAGGAAAAAGGAAAACTTGGTGAACCGATTAACGATTATAAAGATACTGTCGTAATGTATTTTTGTTGCTAAGTTTTCTGATAGGGGAAATTTGGTAATAAAATCGAAAATAATTAAATCTTATGGTCGCTTTGCGATTAGTAGCGGTTATAATTTTCAGTATAGTGTATATCGTTTTGCTTTTATTTTGGCGTATATGCCGTATTATTGTATAACCTTTTGAATTAATTTTTTTATATTAGGAAAGTGATATAACTTTTGGAGTTGTTCCAAGGTTTTACGTATTTCCGGATATCCGTATAAGGCGTGTTTATGTAAATCGCGTACTAATGCTTTTCGGTATTTTTCGGGTATTTATATGAATGGTAATTTATTTTGTTCTGGTAGGGTATCATTATATCGTTGTATTTCCTTGTGCATATCGGTAGGCGTAGCCCGGATGGTTGTAATTTGTTATAGGCGCAAATATCCTTTTAGGGTTGTATCGAAAATTATGTAACTAACTTTAATCAGCTTTTTTTCGAAATCTGGTCGTTTGCTTAAGGCGTTTGCTTTATTATTTTTTAATCCTTTCTAATGGATAATAACGAAGTTAAATTTTGCTAGCTTTTCGGCGTAGCGAAATTATTGTCCTATAAGCTTTTTGATCGTGGTAAAACGGATAAGATTTTTATAATCCGTATAGACCTTAACCTAATGAAGGTTTCCTTTAAGTATGTACTTAAATTCTCTGAAAACCTTAATAATGGCCATAAATTCTTTATTAGGGATGCCGTAATTTAATTCTGTTCCCTTTAATTTGTAGCAGTAGAATGCGATCGGGTGTAGGTTACCTTAATTATTTCGGTATCCGATGATTACTTTTAAAGCATAGTCCGAAGCGTCGATTTCTAGCTCGACTAAACGTTAGGGATCGTATATAATTAACATTAGTTTGTTAGTAATTACGTTTTTAATTTTTTGGAAGGTTTTTTTTACGTCTGGTACCTATATAAATTTCCTTTTTTTTTCAGTAAATTCTGTTAGTGGTAATGCTATTTTGCTAAAGTTTTTGATAAATTTCCTGTAATAGTTGGCAAATCCAAGAAATGCCTAAATTTTTCTAACGGTTATTGGCGTCTGTTATTCCGTAATTGCAGCGATTTTTTTAAGGTCCATTTTGATATATTTAAGGGTGATAATATGTTTAAGGTATTTTATTTTTTATTTATGAAATTAACTTTTTTTTACGTTAATTAATAGGTTGGCATTTTGTAAGGCCTGAAGGATTTTATGGACGTATTTTTCGTATTTTTCCTGTGTCGTCGAGTATATAAGGACGTCGTCGAGGTAATATATGATAA
The DNA here is from genome assembly GCA_004155935.1 of Monosporascus sp. GIB2. Lineage (NCBI taxonomy): Eukaryota > Fungi > Ascomycota > Sordariomycetes > Xylariales > Monosporascus > Monosporascus sp. GIB2. Next base: position 58,180 of record QJNV01000190.1, read on the forward strand.
AAACATTAAGGTACTCGTAAAAGATATGGTTGATTATTTTCTGGAAAGTTACGGATACGTTGGTAAGTCCGAATGGCATAATAAGGTATTCGTACAATCCGTACTTGGTTTTAAATACCGTTTTCCATTTATGTCCCTCCTTAATTCGGATAAAGTTATAACCATTTCGCAAGTCTAAAATTGTAAAATATTAAGCTCCGTATAACCTATCCTTTATTTCCGTAATAAGCGGTAATAACGTTTTATTTTTAACGGTAATATCGTTAAATTATCGGTAGTTAATAACGAATTACATCTTTCCATTTTTTTAGATACAAAAATATAAGGTAACCTGCTAACGAAATTAACCTTCGTATCCAGCCTTTCTGGAGTTTATCGTCGAGGTATTCTCGTAGCGTATATAGTTTTTGTTAATTCAAATTGTAAATGGGGTAAAATTTAGATAATATTCCCTTTTTAAGAACGATTTCGTGGTCCCATTCGTTATATTTTAATAACTTGATCTTAAGTTCCTTTTAAAAATCGCGTATGTACTTATAATATTATAATAGCATATTCTTTAAGTCGTTTAACTTTATATTCTGGGGCTATTGCTGTAAATCGTTATTTAGTTACTATAATTTTGCTTTAATAATAATAACGATACGTCGTATTTTTTTGTAATGCCCGTTTTTTTTTTTATGTCTTATTCCTTTAGGTAATAAAGTTTCTGTTATTTTCTTATGCCGGCATTTGTCGCCATCTCTAATCGAATGTTAAAATCTTTTTTATTTCGCTTTTTGCTTGTTAACGGGGTGTAAAAGAAACTTTACCTAGCTAATCCCTCCGTTAATTAAAGCCTTATACTAGTGCATCCATAATCGTCCTAGGATCATGTCGTAATTCCCTAGCGGTATTATATCGAAATTGATTATCTGATGTTATTTTTAAGTAAAAATTTTGAAATAATTAATTTCGCGTAAAATTTCTCCGTTTTCGTAAAAAAATATCTAACCTTCGGCGTTTTCCGTAATGTAAGGGTTCCTTTTGTATTTCCATAATAATCTAAATCCGTTAACAATATTTGGGGCAATATAGTTCCCACTTAAAGCTTTGCTGTCCACCATAACGGTATATCAGTTCGTTCTAATTCGTACTCTTAGGGTAATAAGGTTTTTAATATCTCTTATCGTAGCGTTAATTATCTTTTTGGAAGTTTTTCTTATTTTTGTTGCTATATCCGGCCCTCTTATAGCTCCTTTATAAAGGGCGTTCGTTTTTTAAACGTTACTTTAATTTTTAAAGTTGTTCCGTTATTTATTACGCATGCTTTTTATATATCTTAAGTAATAATTATTATCGGATTTAATTTTTCGATTTTTATTATTATTTTTAAAACTGCTTAACAATTTTCTATAATTATAACATATATCGCTTTTATCGTTATATATAACCCTTAAGTTTTACTATCTTTTTTTTCCATTATTAAAGTTCCGTACTTTATTGGGCGAATAAATCCTTAATGCTTAATTCGTATTTTCGAACGGTTTTTATTTATATTTTTTTTTGTACGAATTATCAAATTTTTTTTTAGATAACCTTTCGGTTTTTTAAGTTAATGGTAAAGGCTAATTATATCCGTAAGTCGGTAATGGCTCGTTAATAATATTTTTCTACCGTACGTTAGATTAACCTTTTTTCCGTTTAATAGTTATATTATCCGTAATAGTAATAAGGGTTTTCCTACGGGCATTATTGTCCCTTTGGCCAACTTGCTACTGCCTGAATTCGTAATTATCGTTGTTTTTAATATGTTGCGGGTTTCATAATTTCGGGCAGTTCTTTCCATCCTTAATAATTTCGCAACCATTTCCGGAGTGTAGTGGTTTGCCGCTAAACCGTAACTTAAAACAATTTTTTTGCCTTTCGTATACCATCCCTAATTTCTTATAAAATCTTGGCGTTATTTCGCCGTCGAATTATGTTAACGGCTCGCCTATTACCGTTTTGGTTATTTCTGGGCTATCCCTCCGGTACTAAAGCCCATCGTACTTATTTTTTTGGTTCTTTGCACCGAACGGCTCCATGGCCCGTCTTACCATAATTGTAGCACTTTACTTTGCTCCAATCCTTTTTCTGGATGGCTTCCAGTTCTATAGGTCCTGGTACCGTACCGTATAAGGTTACTGGCGAATCGCGTCTTTTTCCTTAGTTAGGCTTGTTTCCACCGCGTCCGAAGGTGAAATGCTCTTTTTTTTCCATACGTCGTTCGTACTGTCGATTATCAATTTTAATTGCCTTAGCGATATATTTGTCGAATAACGTATCCCTATCAATTTTGATAATTTCGTCCTTAACGTCGTCCTTAAGTCCTTTATAAAATATGTCGATTAGGGCGTCGTTTTCCTTATCCCCCTATCCTGTTTTAGCCGTAAGGCTTTTGAAAGTAACCGCATACTTGTAAGCCGGTCCTTTCTAACGTAATTGCAGGATTTATTGGGCCGCTGCCCGTTTTTCGTTAGAGTTGCCGAAATTATCGTAAATTTTGTTTTCGAAATTGGTGTATAATAAAAAAAGTTCCCTAATGGATTTCTCCCTGTCGTTCTTAACGTACTCAAAATAATCTCTCATCAAAAGTTCAAACCAGTCTGCTACGTCTCCGGTAAGGCATGCTTTTATAGCGAAAATCTTATCTGCAGAATTTTCTAATATAAGGAACCGAAAGTAAACGCGTGCCTGGGTTAGGAACGTTTAAGGGTTGCCTTTTCCGTCGTAAGGTTCAGGTTTTTTGGGTTTTATCTTAACAGTTATGGTGGATATGGAAAGTGCTTTTTTAACTTGTCCGATAAGTTGCTATACCTGTACCTCGAGTTTTTAAATCCTGGCCTAAAACTGTTAAGTCGGGGTTGCTTGTTCGTTAGTCGACATTTTAACAATATCGAATATTGCTTAAAGTTTAACGGTATTACTAAACAAAAGTTTGCAACGTATAACGGCTAGAATTTAAACCAATTATTAAACCTTAAGTCGACGGGTTTATATTAGCAATAAATATCGTAAAAATTTAAGTAATAAATTAAATAATTAGTTACGTTTCGTAATATTAAAGGTACCTTAAGTAACGAAATTATATTACAAGTTGCTACTATTTAATTATAAAATAACGAATGTATATATATTTCCTAGTTTTCTTCTGGTTTTAAAGGTTTTACGTAAGATTTTATCGAACCTGGCTCTAAAGGCTTTACGTAAGATCCTGTCGAGCCTGGCTTTAAAGGTTCTACGCAAAATCCTATCGAGCCTGGCTCTAAAGGCTCTACGCAAGATCCTATCAAGCCATCACGTGACTTGGCCCACTTGGACCCTGTTTCGGTCCATAGGGACCGTTTCCGAGACCTTCCACCTGTCAGGTCGTAACATTAACGGCAAGTTCGTTAAATATATATTTAAAAACAGTTTAAAGTTTTAGTCGTAATTAACTTAATAAAGTTACCGATTTTTTGCCGTAATCCGTTATAATTTCGTAAAAAAGGTATATAGGTTCCGGGTAATTACAAATTTATATCTGTAAAGCGTTGTTACGTTGCCGTTTAAGGCGTTTTATTTTTTTTATAACGTATTTATCGAAGGTAATAATTATTTTAGTTTTAAAAATATTTCTAGAAATTATAAAACCGGTTGTTAAAGTATTAATCGTTATTTAAGTAAGTAATTAAGGTTAGTTAAAAAATATATAAATATAATAGTAACGTAAAGAATCGTTTAATGTAAAAGAAAATAAGGGAAGGGGTAGGAATAATAGGAAAAAAAAGCGAACTTAAACTTTAATTATCGGAGTAATAACAGTTTTTTATATTTCTATAAAAAATAGGCAGGGAATCCGAAAAGGTTATAAAACGATATTATTTTGTAGGATTATATAATTAAAAGCGTTAAAGGGGTTTTCGTTAAGGCTGAATTTAATTCCTTATTTTACCGTTTTTAATTTATTAATTTAGCTTATAATTTTTACGGAGAATAGATAAGCATTTTCGAAAGTTTATACCTATCCTATGAAACAATTTAAGGTTACGACAATTATATATGCGCCGGCCAGATCGTCGACTAACGCGGTCGGAACGGGCTCCTAAGGGCAAAATGACTGGCATTGGGAATGGCTATGGCTAAACCCGTAGCTGTCTGCCTTGGGTGATGGCTTAGAGGCCAGTCGCATTACGCGACGACCTCGAGTCGACCATCCCCGCCCCTGGCTTGCGTCATCCTCTTCCAGGGTGGCCCGGAGGTTAGTTACATCATGCGACGACCTGCTGTCGCTCTTGTAGGCGTGCCCCTATCTTGCGTGGGCGGTGGCGTATACGGCCAAACCGCGCGATATGACCTCTCGGGAAGCAGGACTAGGTGGTCTAATAGGGGGAGCGAAGGGATACCTATAGATCCCAGCGAGCGAAAGATTGAGACGATGGTGCTTAAGATAGACTCCACTTTGTAAGCCTGCCTTAAGTTGCCGTTTCTGGGCTAAAGGAGAAGGCATAGTTACGACCTACTGTTTAAATGGCGATTTTATAGCTAGAATTTGTTTTTGAGAATTATCCCGACGTATTTAACGACAATATACAGCGGGCGATTTACTATATATTACTAATAAAGCCGGCTCGCGACGCCGAGAAAAAGGCCGAAATCCATTAACTAACTAATTAATAGGGTAACTTGGTAGTTCGGCGATAAATAATAATCCGCATTAGTAAGCTTAATAAAATACCTAAATAACTACATTTATGCATATCTATACCTTATAAGCTTATAACCGCCAGAATTAATTATGTTTAGGACCTGCTGTTATATATTTTAGTAACATTATTATTTTAAATCGTTCTTTTTAACCGAAGTTATACGGTTATGAATTATATTTCTCCGTTTTCCAAATTGTAATTATCGAGGGCGTAAGTATTAACTTTGTAAGGCTTAAGATAGTTATCGGATGATTTGTTATTAGAAAAAGCTTCCGGAATTGGTTCTATTTTAACGCGTTTAGTATGGATGTCGGCATCGGCGTTGTTTTATCGTTTTTTCGAGGAGGCGGCAAAAATTTCGTTAAGTTTAAGCAGTGGTTCGTAATGTTTTCGGGCTGTTACGCCGTTCCGAAAGTTAGCTCGAAGCGCGAGTTTTTTTTAATTGATTTATTTTAAGATTTAATTAAGTAATATTATTATTATCGTAATTATTAGTTTAAGGGCTTTACCTTTAGCTTTTTGGCAAAGTATCCTTAAAGCTTAACCAAAGCGTTTATATCGTTAGCAGTAATAACTAGCTCGGTAGGCGCAGTTGCTATCTTATCATTTGGGGTAACTTTTGTCCTGAATAATTTATCTGAATCAACAAGGCTGGTGTAGGTAGACGCTGTGGCAAATGAAATCGTAATGCAGGCGCCGGGAGGTTTAATGGAATTAATGTAAGCAGAAAATATGTAAATGGAAATCACTTTAAGATCTTAACGTTGTATCCCCTACTTTTAGTATTTGGGAGTGGCTATCGCGTATCCCGGGCAGAAAACGAAAACCACTAGAACATTCCAAATCGGGGTGAGAAACGATTTCGAAAATCGTTCTACAAACGTACAACCTCCATACGGTTAGTTTGGTCAATCTGTCACGCTTTTAGCTTTCCCTTACCCTATTTATACCTATAGATAGATATACCATGCAGTTGCGGCCTCGTGGCGGTGGCAAGGGGCTGATTAACACCGCGCATAATCCGCCCCATAACTTTATTTGGACTTCACTTTGCCAAGGTGAAAGAAAGAACGGCTAAGAACGACGAGGCTTCGGGCGGGCCAGCCAGCGAGGCACCGCTTGGAAAGCTGAGCCTCGTTGCATAGCATAGCCCCGCGTTCAGCCCCGCGTTCAACTCCGCGTTTAACTCCGCATTTAACTCCGCGTTCAATTCCGCGTTCAACTCCGCGTTCAACCCCGCACCTAATTTTAAGCGACCTATTCTTTTAAACATCAGGTTTAACGTTATCCGTATTTAATATTAATACTTCGTTTATATAAATAACCTAATATTTAAATCTAATTCTAACTATGCGTTTTTTAAAACGCGATAATATAAACGCGATTAACCTTACGGAGGATATAATTAGCGACAGGATTTCCCGATATGCGATATTTTTATATAAATAAGGTATGAAAGAGGTTACCCTTAAAAATCTAATGGACGAAATTGGCCCGATTAAGTAAGGTTACGGCAAAATCCGGTTATGTAACGACTAAGCCGAACGTAACGGCCTAAATTATTTTTGAGTAAATATATATTATATTAATAAGTTTAATAACGCCAAACTTACTAAAATTATTAACTTTATATTTTAGTAATATGATAATGCAGTTAAATATTACGTTTATTTTAACTATATTTCGAAATTTATTTTACAAACTAGCAATAAATTGAATTATTAACTTTAAAAACCGGATTTTCGAAAAAGTAAATAATTTATTCGGGGATAAACCCTTTAAAAGCTTTTTATACCGGTTTCGGTTAAGTTCTTTTTTAAAAAAAGCGTTTAATTAAAAATTAAAAAATTTTTAAAACTGCTTATTTCCAATATTACAGGAATCCCATTTAAGGTATTTCGAAATAACTTATTCTTTAATTATAACGTCCCCGAGCGTATAGCGTGGGCCGAATTGCGGCAGATTATACGTAACGAAAATAAGGCGTATTCGTTTTTAAGCATATTCAACGTCTAAATATTACTTATTTACGGCGAGGGGGAAAAAAAGGTATTTAAACAGTTGTAAAAAAAGATCGATAAAGTTTTAAACGGTAGGTTGGTTTCGTTTATTTTAATAATTATAAAATTATTAACATATATATAAAGATTTAACATAAGGACTTTTTTATTACTTTTAGCCTTTCCGGTATCTCGGAAATCGAACATTTCGTAATAAAAGAACAGGAGCTTGCGGAAATGCGTCAAATATTTAATAACGACAGTAACCGTCAAGTAATTGTATTTTACGGCTTTAAAAAAATTAGTAAAACCTAGCTAGTTATTACGTACGCGAAACGGCATAAGGGCAGTTATTTAGCTATGTTTTAGCTAAATATTAAAGACGAAAATTTTTTAAAGCATAATTTTAATATAATAGTGAAACGAATATTGCGAAAATATCCTTTAGTTAACCGTTTAAATAACGTAGATATAGAGAATTTCGACGAAATAATCGATATTATTAAAATATAGTTAAATCTTTTAAATAATACGCGATAACTATTAATTTATGACAATTACGATAACTCGAAATTGCTAAATAATAAAAACTTTATAACGTTAAATATCGATAATCTTTTTTAAAAATCGTATTAAAGTTTCGTAATAATTATTATCCGGTTGTTATAAGCTAAAATTAATTATTTAATTTAAATTAGAAAGATAAAGAATGTATTTAATAATATCGAGATTTTGTTAAATATATCGAATCGAGAAAAATTAATACATAGTAAGAATTTCTTAATTTTTTATATATTTATCTAATTAAAATTATAAATCCCGACGTTATAATGTTACAGGAACAGGGGTTCCTGCTTTAAGGAACCAAGCCTTTGGGGCCTGGTGTAGATTTGCCCCGGGTAAACTCCGGACGGGAGGTTTTGGCCTGAACATAGAGGGTAATGATTTAGGTGATCTAGGTAATCTGGGACTAGATTACATAGATCATATAGATTCACGATATACTTATTTTAGGATGTTGGGATATATAATATAACGGTTTTTTATGTAAATAATACCTACTTAGTTTCGCTTTTTAGTTATTAATTTAAGCATTTAATTAAAAGATAATTGTATCGTTTTCTAATTAAGGGGAAAATATTTAAAACCTTTTTAACGAATATTAATAAATTATTTCTTGCCTTATTATTATTTGCAAATTAAAACCCTTTTCGGATACTGCTTATATCTCCAAATGGATATATGATAAGTGCGTTACATTTTAATAACTCCTTAATTAATAACTAACAAATAATTCCCCGTTTAATTAAGGTATAAGCTTTTTTAAATTCAGTACAAAAAATAATATAAAACGACGTTTAAAAAACAGATAATATATCTAATCGTTGTTATTAGTTGGTAACAGATTAGTAATAGGATTAAATAATTTACCCCCGATTAAAAAAGTTTTTTAATTAATTAATAATATAACCTTTATTACCTGATCTTAAGGGGAATCTTTTTTTTAGCTTAAGCAGTAACTTTTATTTATAAAGGAAATAATTAAGGTGTAAAAATCGGAAGCTAGTAAAGTTAAAGAAAAAGCAAAAAAAAATACTTTTCGGAAAGTTATTTTTGGAAGAATAGATATATATCGAAAAAAGGAACCCATGGTTAACGAAAAATTATTTATTTTAATAACTAAGTTACGAGTGTTTAAAAAAAACGCCAAACTTACGCGTTAATAATAAAAATAACGGAAATCCTTAACTTTGCTATTATTTGGAATAAATTAATTACGAAAAGGAACCGTCCCACCTTTTAGTTATTACGGGATGCCAGAGGTTAAAAGTTACAAATTAATTCCCTTAAAGTTTTACGATAGTATTACGGATATGGAAGGATTTTTAGTACAGGCCAGATTTTATCTTAAGTTTTATAAAGGTTCCTTAAAGAAGGATTATTAAAAGATGATAGTTATTTTTTAATTATTTATTAAAAAAGTTTTCTTATAATTCGAACTTATTATAAAGGATTATTTATAAAATTACTTTAATAATTTTTCGGATACGACCAATTATATTTTTAGTAAATATGGTTATTTTGAGGAAAGAATACGAGTTTTATTCGGAAACCCAAATAAGGAATAATATACGGTTAAATAATTTTACCTTTTTCGCTAAATTAAATTAATTTTTAAGTATATAACGGAATTTAATTATTTGGTAGTAATTTTAACCTGCCAGAAAATACGTTATTTTATCCTTTTTACGACGGCTTGAAGCCTTAGGTTAAAAATAAGTTATATATAATACCTAAGATCGGACTTTTCGCGGAATATACCGATTTGGTTATAGTGGCCGATAGAAGAACTTTCGACCGATATTTTAAGAAGAAAGGAACCGGCTAACGAAATAACGATAAAAACTTAAGTAGCCGAATTAAAAAAGATAAAAGCAAACCTTAAAATGAAGTAAGTTCAATTTCGAAACAACTTAAAAAAGATAAGTCCGAAATGGAATGTTTTAATTGTGGCAAAAAGCGATATTTTAAAAACGAATATCGTTTTTTCCCTAAAAGGAACTTTAAGAAGGGAGGGAATTTTTAACCCTAGAAAAAGGTTAAAACGGCCGAATAAGAAATAGATAGTAAGGCAGAAAAAGAAAAAAAGAAAATTAGTTCGATTTTTTTTCAGTTAGGATTTATTATCGCCATATTTATTTAAATTTAAAATAATATTTTAAAGTGCGAGGATTGTTTTACCTGTTAGGATTTTAAAGTTAAAGCCTGTAAATATTACCTAGGCTAGACGGTTTCTAGGATAGCTATTAAGTTAGGATATTAGTGCCATTTTAACGTACAAAAATGCAAAATATATAAAATAAACGGTTAGTTCCGATTAAACTTTAATAATTATAAATAATTATTCTTAAAACGTTATAAGCTTTTAAAATATACTATATACCCAAAAACGAAGATAAATTTTTATAATTTGTCATATTTTATTATTTATTATCTGGATAGTTTTTCGTATATCTTAAAACTAAGAAAAATAACAACTTTTGGCCTAAATAGGATAAGAAGATATTTACTGAATTAGATAATAAGTGCTACTATACGGAAACCTTACGATAGTTTGAATATTTTAAGTTTTATTATTTAGATCCCGAATTAAAATAAAATTAAAAGGTAATATCGTAAAAATGTTTATATTACTCCCCGATACTTTGCGTTTAATATAAGCTTTTAAATATAGGAAAATTCTTTAAGGAAGTCCATATTTCCGATTTTATAAGTTACGAAATATAAAGCCTAAGAGTAAGCCCAAGAAAACTAAATATATTTAAATGCAGATATAGAAAAAAAATATGGTTTAAGTGTAAAAATAATCAGTATATTAAATGCGTTATCCGGAAAGCCCGAAAATAAAGATTTTTACAAACCGGACGATATCAGAATTTAAAAAATTTTAAAAATTTTCGAAATTAAGGCATCGAAAAACTTCGATTTATAAAATCTTATATAAAATAACGAAAAGAATGCGTAATCAGATCGAAATCTTATTTTAGTACAAAAATAAAATATTTAAAGTTATAATCGACTTAAAAGCAAAAGGTAATTTTATTTCTCCCCCCGCGGTAAAAAGATATTAAGTTGTTTAAAAATATAAATTAAAATCTTACAAGTTACGCATAATAAATAAAAACTTATTTATTTATAAAAACGGACGAATTTTTTAAAAAATTAAGGAACGCCCAGTACGAATTTAGGGACATAACGAAAAAATCTTATTAGATATTGCAAATATCTCCGAACATAATATTATCTTAGGAATACCATAACTCCATATTAGCAACTCATATATTAACTAGAAAAAACGAATATTTTTATAGGAAAGAAAAATAAGAACATCCTAAAAGGACCACTAAAAAATCTGTGATATTATTAAGGAGGTACAACTCCCAGACTAAGTCTCGACGGTACCTCCAGAATATCAAAAATTTAAAAAATTATTTAAGGACTAAAAAAATTACGAGTTATTTTTTTATAACTAATAGGACTATCGAATACTTGTTAAGGAAAGATATTATCCTAAATTTTACAAAATTTATTACATAAACCCAAAAAAGTCTAAAGCCTTATAGAAAAACATATAACTTAATTTAAAAAAAGGATATATTTAACCCTTTAATTCTCCTGTTAAATACTTAGTTGTTACGGTTTTAAAAATTAAGAATAGCAAACAAAAAATCGATAAAAATAAAGACCCTGTTTACCGAAAAGTTATCGATTATAAATAATTAAATAATATTACGATTAAAAATAAATATTTGTTAATTTTTATAAATACCTCAAAGAAAAATATTAGCAAAACCAAATAATTTACCATATTTAATTTCCGGGATAGTTATTATCGTATTAAAATAATTAAAAGAGAAAAATAAAAAACAATATTTAAAACGGTATATAAAGTTTACGAATATAAAGTAATACCTATAGGACTTACTAATACCTTTACTAATTGCCAAAATTTAATCATAATTACTTTTTGATAATTCTTAAATAAATTCGTATTTATTTACCTCAATAACATCCTTATTTATTTCGAAACTTTAAAGGAATACAAAAAGCATATAACTTAAATACTTAAAACCCTAAATAAAGCAAATATTCGAATTAATCTAATTAAAAATATATAGCATATTTAAAAATTAAACTTTTTAAGATTTATTTTTACCCCTAGATAAATTTAAATTTAACGCTTTAAACTGGAAATAATTAAGAACTAACCTATTCCCGATAAGACGACCATTATAAATATCCGACAAATCCTAAGATTTACGGGTTACGTACGTAACCTAATTAAAAGATACGGAGACATAATCAAAGTATTAAGAAAACTTACTATTAAAAAATATGTTAAAAAAATTTAAGCTCCTAGAAAATACAGAAAAAAACATTTCGAACTTTAAAAAACGTAATCATTAACGAACTTATTATGCGAATACCGAATCCAAACCAAAAAAATCGGTTAAAAATAAACGCTTCCGATTACGCCCTAAATACTGTTTTAAAATAATTAAAAAATAACCGTAAATAATACCCAGTTATATATTATTTTAAAATATTACGAAATATTAAATTTAAATACCTTATTTATAATAAAAAGCTGTTAGTAATTTTTAACACTTTAAAAAAATAAAAACCGTTTTTTAATAAAATTAAAAAGCTTTTTGATATCTACTCTAGTTATAAAAATCTTACTGGATTTATAAAAACATAAAAATTAAATAAACGATACGAAAAATAAATAATTTTCTTATTAAGATTTAACTTTAAGATTTATTACATTACAAAAAAATATGTAAACGGATATTCTTAATCGCAAAAATAATTACGATTTTAAAAATCCCAAAAAAAGCATATAAATATTATAATCCAATAAGGATAAAATAATATAACTATATAAGATACTGAAAAAACTAACCCTAAAATTTTTAACACGATTCAAAAATTTCTATAATTTAAAGGAACAAAAAAAGGTTTAATAACTAAAAGGACAACCAAAAAATTAATTATTGTACTATGGGAAAATTTATGTTCCAAAGGACCAACAAAAATAATTTGTAAAAAAATTCCATAAAAACCCGTTACACAGATATTAATCAAATTTTTAAAACTATTAAACGACTACAAAAAAAGTATAACTTCCCCGAATTACACCGTATGATTAAAATAATTATTAAAAATTGTAACATCTGTAATAAAATAAAGGCAGCATAATAAAAGCTTTACAGATTGCTATAACCTACCGATATTTCTAATAAAACATAAAACATCATAACTTAAAACTTTATCACTAAGCTCTCTTTATTAAAAGACCCAATTACTAAAGTTAAATATAACGGAATATAAGTAATTATTAACAAACTTACTAAATATAAGTACTTTTTACCTTTTAAAAAAATATAACAGAAAAATAACTAACATACGCCTTTATTCAGAATTACCTAAATAAACATAAAATACCTAAAAAAATTATTTCCGACAAAAACAAACTTTTTATTTCCAAATTCGGTACCAACTTTTTTAAATAAATCGGTACTAAAGTTAAATTCTTAACAACGTATTATCTTTAAACAAATGATTAAACAGAACAACTTAACCAAACCTTAAAACAGTACTTACGAAATTATGTTAATTACTAACAAAATAACTAGGTAAAACTTTTACTATTAGCATAAATAACTTATAACACCTTAATCAATAAAGATATAGATATATCCCCTTATATAACTATATATAGCCACGATATAAAAACCCAACAACCAAAACAGCTACTTATTAAAATACCGAAAATAATTACGACTACTCCAAAAGTAAAAACATTAATAACAAAAATTAAAATAATTTAAATTCGTCTCCAAAACGAATTACGGTTTTTTTAATAAAAAATAACCCAGTACTATAATACGAAAAAAATTAAAGGACCAATTCTAACGAGAAAAAATAAGGTTTACCTATTACGTTAAAAGCAAAACGTAACTTCAAATATCTTACAAATTAAAACTAAAAAACTTAGCGACAAACTTAATTTTAAAAAACTTAATCCGTTTAAAATTAATAAAATTATTTCCAAAACTAATTATCGACTATTATTACCTAAAACTATAAGAATATATCTTATTTTTTATATTTTTTTACTCGAATCAGCATTTCAAAACGCCCCGTTAAAAATAAGTCTAAAAATCAAAAAAAATAACAATAAATATAAGATCGAACAAATATTAAACTTTGAAATAATTAACAACAAAGTTTAATACCTAATTAAGTAAAAAGATTACCTATTAAAAGAAAATATTTAAAAACTACTTAATTACTTAATAAATACGATAAACCTAATTAAAACATTTTACCGCTAAAATCCTAACCGACCATCTCCAACGCGGCTAAGGTCGCAAATAATAAAGGTCCCCCATTTAAATTTAACCCTGCAGCGTTCTAATCGAAAAAAGTAAACGCTTTTATTATAGCATTTATTTTAAAAGCAAACTACGCCTGTTCTGCCTTTACGTAACGTTACTCTTTTTCCAGTTTTTCTTACTTTTTTAATTAATCTAGTTCCAAATTTTCTTATAACATTTTAATAGCTTTTTTTTAAAAAAAGTTTTATTGTAATCGTAATCGCCTTAATTTCTTAATAAATTTTTTCGATTTTTCGTTTTAATAACGTCATAATTTATCTAGTTTTTTTTTTATAACCTCTTAGTAAGCTAAAAGACTATCCTCAATTTTACGTAATTTTTTTTAAAAACATTTTTATATCTCGTTTATTTTCTTCAAAAAATTTATAATTAAAACGTTATAAAAAAATACTAGTAACGAATATAACGATCGCAACTTAAATATCCCGACGTAAAAAAATAATCTTTTTCATTAAGTCGAACATAATTAAAACAGGCAAAAACTTTAACCCCAAACTTTTTAATTAATTTAACGTAAGTATTACGGAAATCGCGTTAATTTAAACGAAATTTTTTTTAAATACAACTTATTATAATAAAATCAGCTAAAATATCTCCAATTCCATTTAATAATATAAAAGCGGCAATTTACGGTTCTTATCTTTAGGACAAAAATCTTTAGAAAGGGGAAATAATGTTATAGGAACAGGGGTTCCTACTTTAAGGAATTAAGCCTTTGGGACCTAATATAAGTTTGCCCCGGGTAAACTCCGGACGGGAGGTTTTGGCCTGAATATAAAAAGTAATAATCTAAGTGATTTAGGTAATCTGTGACTAGATCATATAAATCATATAAATTTGCAATATACTTACTTTAGGATATTAAGATATATAATACGACGGTTTCTTATATAAATAACACCTACTTAGTTTCGCTCCTTAATTATTAATCTAAGCTTTTAATTAAAAGGTAATTATATCGTTCTTTAATTAAAGGAAAAGTACCTAAAACCTCTTTAATGAACATTATTAAATTATTTCTAACCTTATTATTACTTGTAAATCAAGACCCTTTTCGAACACTGCTTATACCTCCAAATAGATGTATAATAGGTTCGTTACATATAAGCCTTATTAAGAAGTTCGATAATGTGACGGCTAGGGATTTAACCAACTATTAAACCTAAAGTCGACGGTTTATGTTAGCAGTAAGTGCCGTGGGACTCTAAGTAATAAAGCAACTGGCTACATCTCGTAATATAAAGAGGTATGCCGTATTAATAACTTCGTATTAATACGTGTTATAAGTTACTATTATTTAAATTACGGAAATAATAAGCGTATATATTTTTTTTTGATATGCTTAGTAATTTTTAATTAAGCGGTATGAATTATTTGTACTTAATAACGTTTAATTAAGTAACTGCTTCGTTGCGTTTAGTAAATTGTCGATAAATACTTATTACGTAACTTAATTTATTTGGGTTTTATTTTAGTTAAATCCTAACCGTTTTCGAGGCCTGCGCCTGTTAGGTTGTAATACGATTTTCCTTTTTATAAATTTTCGTTCCGAAAATCTTTTTTTATTACAAGTTTTACCTTTTTTTAGAATGTCAGGTTGTATTATTAAAACTTATCGTTAGGGCTTTTTTTCGACCGTTTGTCGCCAGAATTTTTATTTTATTTTTAAGAAGTTTAATTTCGAAGTTATGCCGTGTTTTTTGTGTTTTTCTAAAGGGTGGAAATGCGAGATGATGGAAAACGTTTTTAAATGCAAGGTTTACGTGCAGCGTGGCTTGCTTTGTAATAGAAACGGCGTTTCGTTTTTTTTTAAAAGAATATTCGTACCGAAAATTAACGGTTTGAACGTAAAGAGATTTTTGCCAAAAAACCTTTTTTTGAATTATAAAAACGTTATTAACAGGAAATAAACGAGGTTATTACGCGTTTAATTCGTTTTCGCAAGCAAAAAACCTTTTTTCGTTCCAGGGGTATCAAAATGGTTTAGCGGGAGCTGTAATTTTTAGAGGAATTGGAGGAATAGGAGCGTTAAAAGCAAGCTTCCGTAAAAGCGTCTGCTGCTGCGTTATCTTTGCCCACCGACTTTCTTAATTAGTCGTTTTTTACCGTATTTGAAATTGTTGATTGGGACGCGATTATTACTGGCGTTTCCGACATTGCTGGTGAAAGCTCTTTAGCAGCTGCTGGGCGTTTATGAGGTTCCTTGCCGGTTCCCAGGTGTTTTCGGAGTTCGGGTAGTTTTTGCATTTGATGAGTGTTACGACCTGACAGGCTGAGGTCTCGGAAACGGCCGCTCTTGGCCGAAATAGGGCCTAAGTGGGTCGGGTTACGTAATTAGATTTTACTTGGTACGGAGATCCAAATAAATCTATACGAATCGAACCGTATCCGTATAAGATAGATTTTTAAAGGATTTCGGATTTAAAAAAGATTTAATATAAGCATAAAAACATATACGTTCGTTATTTTATAATTAAATAATAATAATTTGTAATATTTATTAATACCAAGTTATTAATATAATTTATTTTTAATATTACGAAACGTAATTAATTATTTTATTTTTTAAATTTTTACGGTATTTATTATTAATATAAACCCGTTAACTTAAGGTTTAATAATTAATTAAACCCTTAAACCGTTATATATTATAAGTTTTTATTTCGTAATACAGTTAAATTTTAAACAATTTTTCCGATAATATATTTATTAATAAATAACCTAAATAAGTTAAATATTTAATTATTAAAAAAAATCCCGATATTAAAATAAAATCCGAAAAAAAAAGAAAAAGTTTTACCTTGATCCAAAAATTTTTTTTTAACGATTAAATATTATAATAATACGGATCGTTTAATTCGAATAAAATAAAAATAATTTTATAACCTTGCTTTAAGCGGTTTATATAAACCTCGATATTAAAATTAAAGCCTTTAAAATTAAAAAATTATTAAAAAATTAAGTTATTTAGTTAAACGTTATTAAAAATCCAGAAAATTTTTTAAATTACCTAAGCCGGAACCTTTCGATACAACGTTAAATAAGTTATAATTATTCCTTACGTAATATCGAATATATTTCGGATATTTTCCCGTACGATTTATAACGCTTATTATACGAATAAAATTCATAATCGGAAAATTTACGAAAAATACTATTACGTAATTTAAACCGGTTATAAAAAAATACGTCATTTTACTTATTAAATAACGAATTCCGGAAATAATTTAAATTTATAATAATTATAAAAAATTTAAATAAACTTTAATTAAAATATTCGGAATAATAAACAAAAAAATAAAAGCCGAAATATAAAATAATTAATTACGCTATAAAAGTATATATTTAATTACGGTAATATTTTAATTTATTTAATTTCGAAACTAAATTAAAAATTAAAAATTTTAATAATTATATTTTTTAATAACTTTAAAAAAAAAATTTAAAAAAAGTTAATTAAATTAAATCGACCCGAAAATTTAATAAATTATATCGGGATAACGGTTAAAATTAACGATCGATAATATGTTTAACGTATTAGAAATAACAAAAGCAAGTACGATAATAAGGTTTAATATATAGCTAATACTAATATCCCTAAGCAAAACAATAACCGTACGTCCTATGGAACCGCTCTAAGACCTAGGGAGCTAGGAGCCACCCAGAAAAGGGATTAAAGCCAAATTATGTGCTACAACTATGGCAAGAAAAGGGTATGGACGGGCGCGGTGCCCATAGCCCAGGAAGCCCAGGCAAGAAAGATGGGCCCCAGTACCTAAAGGGTTACAAAAAGGGATGCGGCAAGGTAACTAACAAATTATTAACATAATCTAAGCATACTACGGCTCAACGAAAGAAAACATATAATAAGGAATATAAAAAGCCAGAAAGCTAATACGAAAAACGTTAAAAAAATAACAAAAAACCTTAAAAAATAACTATTAAAATATTAAGAATAAACGGAAAGGTTATACCCCGGAATACCCAATTAATACGTTAGAAAATATGCTATTTAATGTAACTAAGAAAATTATTTAACATACGGAAAATAAAAACGATTTATTTATTAAAGTATTACGCGTATATATTAAAAAGGATTCGATTTTATAAAATAAACAAATTATAATAAAAACAAAAAATAATAATATCGAAATTTACAAGTTATAACCATAAAAAAAGATATAAATTAAAAAATAATATAAGTAAATAAATAAAAATAATAATAATATTCGGAAGAAAATTTTTTATAATATTATAAATAATATAATTATTAAATAGAATAAAAATTAATTTAACGTATAATAAAAAAATATTACCAAAAAGCTATTACGGATATATAAATTTAATTTACTTTTATTATAAACCCTAATAAACGGCAGGTTTTAAAAAATAAGTTATAATAATTTACTAATAACATTAACAATAAAAAATCTAAATTATGAAAAAAAATTAATTATATAAAATACGGAATTATAATAATAATAAAAATATATTATATTGCTAAAGGGATAATTACGACGATAGCAACAATATAATAAATAATTATAAATTTTTAAAAAAAATAATATCAAAAAATACTAAACAGCTAAAAAAATAATTCAAATAATAAAAAAAAGCTATACGGCAATTAAGGCAAAATATATAATAATTAAGCAAACGGTTTTAACGCTTTAAATAGAACCTAAAAAACGCAAGTTACCTATAAAAAAACCGTAAAATAATAAAACCTAAAAAAATTTTAAAAACATTTTTAAAAAAATTTTAAAAATAATAATAAAAGTAACAAAATATTTTATTATAATATAAATACGAATAAAAATATATTAATATACCGTAATAATAAATTACAGAACTTTAAAAAGAAATTATATCGTATTATAAACTATTAATTAATTTAAATAGTTATTAAAATATAAAAAAAACGTTTATATTACGACAAATATTAAAAATTAAAAATTCGCTTATAAAAACGGCAGGATTTTACGCGAAATTAATTATTTCGAAATTTATATTTAAAGATAATACTAAATCGTTAATTTCGATATAATACCGTTAAAAAACTTCGACATAATTTTAGGAAAACTATAGGTATACTAATATAAAGTTTTAATTAATAAAAAAACTAGCCAGGTAAAATTTTTTTTACCTTTTATTTATAAATATTTTTCAATAAACGTAAGATTTTAAGGTTTAATCGAAAATAGTAACGAACGTAAATATAAAGATACAACAAAAACCTTACTACTTATAAAAATACGATATAAAAAAAGTAAATATCACAAAAAAATACGATATATCGTTATTTTTATTAAAACGAAATCATAATAATTTAATAACAATTTAAAGTATTAATTTTATAAAAAATTAAATAACCTTAAAAATATATTATTATAATATTATAAATATATACGTTTATTTTAAAAAAACTTAAAACGAAATTATTGAAATATAACGAATAAAATTACGAAATAATCCTTTAAAAAAATACGTTATTAAAATTTTACCCCATATATAACATAAGTTAATAAAAATTAATAATATTACGAAAATACATTAAAAACAAACTTTAAAAAGGTTAAATACGTAAATTAACTTTATTAATAAATTATTTAATATTTTTCGTACCCGAAAAAAAGGAAAATTACGATTCGTTATTAATTATTAATAATTTAACGATATTATTATCAAAAATAAAACGTTATTACCCTTTATTACGGAAATAGAAAATCGGTTATACAGGACATAATACTTTATAACTTTTAATTTTAAAAATAATTATAATTTTATCAAAATTAAAAAAAAACCACAAATGGAAAATAATATTCCGTACCAAATACGGATTATACAAGTATTTGGTTACTTTAATAAAACTTACTAACGTATCAGCCACCTTTTAACGCATAATTAACTATATTTTACGAAATTATTTAAACGTTTTCGTTCTATACTATTTCGACAATATCCTTATTTATTTACCTAACAAAAAATAATACAAAAAATATGTTTATAAAATATTTTAAATTTTACAAACTACTAACTTATTAATTAACGTAAAAAAACTATTTTTATATTTAAAAAATAAAATACTTTAAACATATTATTACTTCCGGATATATTAAAATAAACCCTAAAAAATCGTTATTATTATAAAATAATAAACGTTAATTATAATTAAGAAAATATAATTAAGAAAATATAAATATTTTTCGGATTTATTAATTGTTATAAAAAATTTATTAAAAAGTTTAGCAAAATAATAATATCATTAATAAAACTTACTAAAAAAAACAAACAATTCGTATAATTACCAAACGTAAAAAGAATTTTCTAAAAACTTAAAAACGTAATTACTAACGAATTAATACTTAAAATATATAATCTTTAACGCCTAATAAAATTAAAAATTAACGCGTTAAATTACGTTTTAAAAAGAATTATCGAATACCGCGATAATAAAAATTATTTATATCCGATCGTTTTTTATTTTTATAAATTAAACAAAATAAAATTAAATTACGTTATTCTAAATACAAAATTTATAATTATCGTGAAAATTTTTAAGGAATTTAAGTACCTATTTAAAAGTAACTTTTATTAAAATAAAATATATATAAATTATAAAAACCTTAGACGATTTATTATTATACAAAAACTTATAAAACGATAATTACGATACGTAAAGAAATTTACGAAATTTAATTTCGTTATTATTCATTAAAAAAAATTAAAAATAATAAAACGAACGCTTTTACCAAATAACCAAACTTCGAAAAAAAACTTATTAAAATTAACAATATAATTTTCGATACCATTCTAAAAAAGTAATTACGCCCATAATAAATTGCAACAATACGGGCGGCACCATACGATCTATACCAGAAAATCAGATAATATAACGAAAACCTACCGGAAAAATAAAAAATAAACAAAATTCAAATATTAAAAAATTATTAAAAAAACTTCGTACGCGAAATATATTAACATTAATTATATAAATATCCAGAAATTCACAAAACCGTAAAACGAATATAACGTACTTATTATTTCCCTAAAATAAAATTAATAATTCAAAAAGTAATATATTAATGCGATATATATATTAGGGCTAAAACCAAATAATATAAGCCCTATAAAGAATTATAATTATTACCAATCGTAAAACGATTATAAAATTTAATTATTTTCGATTTTATTACCAAATTACCATTATTAAAAACTCTAGTAACAAAAATATATTATAATGACATTTTCGTAATCGTTAACCGATTTACAAACTTTTTTTTTTTACCGTATTAAATAAATATAAATATTAAATAAATAATATATATTTTTTAAAAACATTTTTAATATATACGGATTATTATAGAAATTATATTAAATAAAAATATTACGTTTATATTTAAATTTTAATAAAAATTTATAATATAAATCGGTTTAAATTATAAATTATTTAATATATTTAAATTATAAATACATAAATAAATAAAACGACAAAATTAAACGTTAAAAACTTATTTACAATATTTTATTAATTATAAATAAAATAACTAGATTAAAAAATTTTTAATAACTTAACTAACTTACAATATTAATATATACGAAAGTATTAAAACAACTTTAATTAATGCCTATTTCGGATTTACGTTAAAGATTTACAGGGATACGTACGATAAATTTCTTAATATTAAAACTATGTTTATATCGGAATAATTTAAACAATTATACTAAAAAATAAAAATGAAATTAAAATTTGAATATAACCAGATAAGTAAATATTATAATTAAAAAACGTTAAAAAAATTAACTTTTTAAAAAAGAAAATAGTTTACTTAATTAGTAAAAATATACAAACTTAATAACTTAAAAAAAAATTGGATTTTAAATATATTAAATTATATAAGATCGTCAAAAGAAATTTTAGAAATAATTATTAATTAAGTTTTCCGTTAAAAATTAAATTTTATCTGATTTCTTACTTTTTTTTATTATAATTATTAACGGATATTATTAAAATTTATATAAAAATAAATAATACGGAAATAATAAACGAAAAATTATACGAAATAAAAAGAATTTTCGATATACGTAAGAAAGGAAAATTTACCTAATACCTTATCAAATAAAAAGGTTACCCAGATTCCGAGAACACATGGGAGCCAGCCAAAAATCTCAAGAACGCCCAGCGCCTGTTGAGGAGTTTTCACCAACAACGCCAGAGGCGCCCCAAAGACCATCCAGGTCAAAAGTAGACCAGTCCACGGTGTCCAGGGCGGGCCAATTTGAAGGAATGTTTTCCGCCGAGGCTTCTGCCTGTTCTTGCTCTTCCAGCTCGTCCATGGATTGAAGTCCCCGCTGGACAATGGCAACGCCTTTACTGTGGAGGAACCTTTCCTGGCGGCGCAGGCGAAGAAAACGACCTATCACGGCATCGATATTACGCTATTTGCGAAAAAGGTCTTCCTTAAGCTTTTATTAAAAACGCAGAAAAATCGTTTCGATTACGGCTTTTTTACGGTTTAAACGGTTTTTTTTTCCCCTAATATAACGCAAAAAATCGATAAGAATATTTATACCGTTATAACAATAACAGTTCTTAACATACTGATTACAATAACGAATTTCTTTAATTATTTAACATTACGTACCTTTTTCGAAATACGGTATATACGGCATTACTTTAAAATTAAACTTAATAATATAAATAACTAAAAAATTTAAATTTTTTTTCTAATTCGGATAATTATAAAGCTTACGATTAACGATACGATTAAATATATTAAAAAATAATATTTATAAAAAATAATCTTCGGAACAAAAATTTGCGAAAAAAAAAATCGTATTACGACCTAATAAGTTAAAATGTCGGAAACGGCCGTTTTTAATCGAAATAAAACCTAAATAAATCGGGTTACGTAATTAAATTTTACTTGCTACGGAAAATTAAATAAATCCATACGAATTTAATAGGATTCGTATAAAATAAATTTTTAAAAAGTTTCGGATTTAAAAGAAATTCAATATAAACATAAAAATATATACGTTCGTTATTCCATAATTAAATAATAATAACTTATAATATTTATTAATATTAAATTATTAATATAAATTATTTTTAATATTACAAAACGTAATTAATTACTTTATTATTTAAATTTTTACGGTATTTATTACTAATATAAACCCGTTAACTTAAGATTTAATAATTAGTTAAACTTTTAAGCCGTTATAATAAAATATTAAGTAAATCCGTCCTTTTTTCGTATGTCGAAAATTTTTTCCATTTTATACGGTTTTTCGTCTATTACTTTTATGTCGTTTGTTTTCGTATAAATTTTAATCGTATTTATTGTTAATTTTAATAAGGAAGCGTAAAAAATTAAATAAAGTTTGATTTTAAACGGAAAATTTAGTTAGTAATTATTTTCTAAAATTTTCTTAACCACTTTATATAATTCGATATATTTAAAGTTAAGTTTTTTGCTAAATTTTTGTAACGAACCTATTATACATCTATCTGGAGGTATAAGCAATATCCGAAATGGGGTTTTAATTTGTAAGTAATAATAAAGCGAGAAATAATTTAATAATATATTCGTCAAAAAGATTTAATAGTATTTTTCTTTTAATTAAAAAATGGTATAATTGCTCTAAAATTAAAAATTTAAATTAATAGTTAAAAAACGAAATTAAATCGGTATTATTTATGAAAACAACCGATTTATTATATATTTTAATTCCTTAAGGTAACTATATCATAAATTTATATAATTTATATAATTTAGTTTCAGATTTTTTAAATTATTTAAATTATTACCTTTTAAGTTTTAGCTAAAATATTCCGCCCGGGGTTTAACCGCGATAAGTATGTATTAGGCCCTAAAAGTTTAGTTCTTCGAAATGAAAACCCTTATTTTTATAATATTATTTCCTTTTTCCAAAAGTTTTTGTCCCAAAAATAAAAACCGTAAGTTATTATTTTTATTTAGAGAAAATTAATAGCGTTTTAATTAATTTTATTATAATAGGCCGTATTTAAAAAGAAAAAAAACCTTATTTAAATTAACGTAATTTTCGCGATATTTACGTTAAATTAATTAAAAAATTTAAAATTAAGGCTTTCGTTTGTTTTAATTATATTCGATTTGGTAAAAAGAATTATTTTTGTATGCTGGATTATCCGAATTACGATTATTATATTTATTATTAACTTTTTTTTTGTAACGTTTTAATTATTAATTTTTTAAAAAAAATAAACAAAACGTAAAAACGTTTTTAAAAAGAATAACGTAAAATTAAAAATAACTTTTTAATTTATTAAAAGGTTACTAAAAGAGAATTAGATAAATTACGACATCGGCAAAACGAAAAATCGAAAAGATTTGTTAGAAAATTAAGACGGTTACGTTTTTAACAAAACCTTTTTAAAAAGAAAGTAATAAAATTATTAAAAAAAGGTTTAAAATTAAATTAGCTAGAAAAGCGAAAAAAAATGGAAAAAAAGTAACGTCGTATAAACGCGAAGTAAGTATAACTTATTTTTAAAATAGATGCCGTTTTAAAGGTGTATATTTTTTTCAATTAAAACGCCGAAAGTTTAGGTTTAAACGGGGGATTATTATCGCCTGCGATTTTGGCCGCGTTGGAAATAATTAATCAAGATTTTGATAATAAAATGTTTTAATTAAGTTTATCGTATTCGTTAAATGATTAAACGGTTTTTATATATTTTTTTAAATAAGTAGTTTTTTTATTTAACTAAATATTAAACTTTGTTTTTAATTACTTTAGAATTTAATATCCGTTTAATTTCGTATTTGTTATCATTTTTTTTAATTTCCAGATTAATTTTTAACGGGGTATTTTTGAGTATTGGTTTAAGTAAGGAAACTTAGAAAATAGGATATATTTTTATAATTTTGGATAACGATAATCGGTAATTAATTTTGGAAATAATTTCGTTAATTTTAAATAAATTAATTTTTTTGAAATCGAGTTTGTTGTTAAATTTTTTTTATTTTAATTTATAAGATGTTTAAGGTTGCGTTTTTTTTTTGGCGTAATAAGTAAATTTTACTTTTTTTTATAAAATTAGTTTTTTAATTTTTTTATTATAATATTAAGTTATTCGCTATTAAAAAAATCGTAATTCGTTTGGGAGACGTATTTAAACTGTTTTGATTTTTGTTGTTAACGTTTTTGCTTTATGTTTATATATAGCCGTATAAGAGGAAATGCCTATATCTTTGTTAACCGATGTGTTATAGGCTATTTGCGCCAATGGTAAAAGTTCTACCTAATTATTTTGCTGGTAATTAATATAACTTTAAAAGTATTATTCTAAGGTTTAATTTAGTTTCTTTATTTGGTTATCCGTTTAA
Source organism: Monosporascus sp. GIB2 (assembly GCA_004155935.1). Classification (NCBI taxonomy): domain Eukaryota; kingdom Fungi; phylum Ascomycota; class Sordariomycetes; order Xylariales; genus Monosporascus; species Monosporascus sp. GIB2. The sequence continues at coordinate 83,232 of QJNV01000190.1, forward strand.
GGGTAATAGGCTGTCGAAAACTTAAGCTTAATACTTATTTGTTTGAAAAAATTAATGTTAAATTTTAAAGTAAAAAGCGTATTTTTATCGGAAATAATTTTTTTTGGTATCCTATGTTAATTAAAGTAATATTTAATAAAAATATAAGTTAATTATTTTACTATTATGTTTTTTTTAAAAAGTAAGAAATACTTATATTTAATAAATTTGTTAACGATTACTTATATTCCGTCGTATTCGATTTTAGTAATTGGGTTTTTAAATAAAGGTAAGCTAGTAATAAAATTTTACGTTATAATATTTTACGTTTTGTTAAAAATGTCGGTAGGTTATAATAACCCGTAGGGCTTATAGCGAATTACTTTAATTTTATTGCAAACGTTGTAATTTTTAATTACCTTTTTAATTATACGGCGTAACTCCGGGAAGTTATATTATTTTTATAACCGTTTGGTAATTTTGAAAATTTTTTAATATCCGTATAATAAATCCTTATGGAATTTTTTCACAAATTGTTTTTATTAATTTTTAGGAGTATAGATTTTGCTACAGTACAAAAATTAATTTTTTAATTAATTTTTTAGCTATTAAATTCTTTTTTATTTTTCCGTAATATAAAAATTCCGGAACCGTATTAAAAATTCGGGGGTTGGTTTTTTCATTATTTCGCATAATTATGCGATATTATTTTTGATATCCTGTAATATTTATATATTTCTTTTAGGCATTTTAAAGTCGTAATTTCTTTTACGGTTAAAAATATCCGCCTGGATATTTTTTTTGATATAATATATTTTAAAGTTAAATTTAAACAAAAAAATTATTTCTTTTTTATGTTCTTTATTTAGTTTCTGGGTTTTTATAAACCGAGTAAAGTTTTTATAGTTAGAATAAACATCGAAAGGTTTTTTCATTCCGTTAAAGAAAAGTTCCCACTTTTTAAAAACGTTAATAATCGCTAATAACTTTTTGTCGTAAATCTAATATTTAAATTTTGCGTCTCGGAATACTTTTGAGTAGTATGCCACCGGGTACCATTTGCCGTTATTTTCTTATTATTCTAGAACTGCATTTAGGGCGTATTCCGAAATATCGGTTTTTAATCGTTTCCTTTTATCTAGGTTGGGCATTTTTATAATAGGTCTACTAATAATTACTTCCTTTAATATCTTAAACGCCTTTTTAGCTTCCTTTAAAAGCTTAAACTTTTTTTCGATATATTCCTTAATGGTAAGTTTCGTTAATAATTTAACTATATCTCCATATCCCTTAACTAGGCCACGTACGTAACCCGTAAATCTTAAAATCTATCGGATATTTATGACGGTTACCTTATTAGAGATGGGCCAGTCCTTAACTGCTTCCAATTTAAAGCGTTAAATTTAAATTTAACCAAAAGTAAAAATAAATCCCAGGAAATTTAGTTTTTATATATGCCATACGTTTTTAATTAAGTTAACTTAAATATTTACGTCATCCAAAGTTTTAAGTATTTAAGCGACGTACTTTTTATATTTCTTTAAAGTTTTTAAATAAATAAAAATGTTATTAAAATAAATAAATACAAATTTATCTAGGAATTATTAAAGGGTGATTATAATTAAATTTTAAAAACTAACGGAAGCGTTAGTAAATCCAATAATTATTATTCGGTATTTATAAAGTTTATGTATTATTTTAAAGGCCGTTTTCCATTTTTTTTTGGCCATTTAAATATTGTAGTAACTATTATAAAAATCGAATGCTATAAATCATTTTGTTTTATCAACGTTTCTTTTTAAAATGTTTATAAAAGTTAAAAAATATTTATTTTTAATCGTATTATTATTTAGTTATTTATAATCAATTATTTTTCGGTAAAAAGGATTTTTATCTTCGTCAATTTTTTACTTATTATTTTTAATTTTTAATATTATAAAAATAAGGTATTTAATAAAGGAGTTAAAAAATTAGATATATCCTTTTTTTAAGTTAAGTTATATGTTTTTCTATAAGGTTTTGGATTTTTTAGATTTTTATAATAAATTTTATATAATTTAAAATAATATTTTTTTAATAAATATTCGGTAATTCTATTAACCGTAAAAGGGTAATTTATGATTTTCCTTATTTTTAAATAATTTTTTAAATCTTTAATATTCTGGTGGTATCGTAAAAACTTAGTCTAAAATTTGCATCTTTTTGATAATATAACAAATTTCGCGTTTATTCTTTTAAAATATTTTTATTTCGTCTTTTTACGAAAATATTTATTTCCTTTAATTAATACGTAAGTTATTAAAACAAAACTATAATATTCCTAAAATAATGTTATATTCGGAAATATTAATAATATCTAGTAAAGTATTTTCGTTATATTTTTGAATTTATATAAAACATTCCTTAATTTTCTTAAAAACTTATTTATTTTTATATATAAAAAAGTTTCCGTTTACTGTCCGTAATTTATAAAACTTTAATTTATATTTCTAAGGAATTTAATATTTCTCTGCCGCGGCGGGGGAAATAAAATTGCCTTCGGCTTCTAAATTAATTCTGGCTTTAAACATTTGATTTTTGTATTTAAAAAGGATTTTAATTTGATTACATATACTTTTAATTACTTTATATAAAATCTTATAAATCGGGGCTTTTCGGTACTTTAATTTTAAAGGCTTTTATAATTTTTTAACTTTTAATACCGTTTAATTTATAAAAGTTTCCATTTTCGTATTTTCCGGATAATATATTTGGTATATTAGTTATTTTTGCATTTAAACCAAATTCTTTTACCATACCGGCATTTAGGAATATTTACTTTTTATAAGTTTATTTTTAATTTTTATATTTCGCGAATTATAGAATTAAAGGCGTAAACTTTTTTAAAAGGTATTCTTATATTTAAAAGTTTATATTAAACGCAAAATATCGGAAAATAACATGAGTATTTTTGCGATATTACCTTTTAATTTTGTTTTAATTCGGTATGTAAATAATAAAATTTAAGGTATTTTGGTTATTAAGAAATTTTTATATAATAATATTTATCGTTTAGCTTTATAAGTATTTTCTTATTTTATCCAAGTTAATAATTATTATTTTTCTTGGTTTTAAAATAAACGTAATAATTGTCGCGGTAATAAAAAATAAAATATAGCAAATTATATAAATTTATCGTTATTTTTAAGTATATAGTACATTTTAGAAATTCGTAAAATTTTAAAGATAATTATTTATAATTGTTATAATTTAATTAAAACTAATTTTTTATTTCGTATATTTCGTATTATTATACGTTAAAATGGTAAAAATATTTTAACTTAATAATTATTTTAGAAGTTATTTATTTTAGGTAATATTTATAGCTTTTAACTCTAAAATTTTGATAAGTAAAATATTTTTCGTATTTTAGGATATCGCTTTAAATTTAAGTAATTATGGTAATAATAAATTCCGGTTAGAAAAAAATCGAATTAATTTTTTTTCCTCCTTTTCTGTCTTACTATCTATCTTTTATTTAACCGTTTTGGCTTTTTTTGGGATTAAGAAATTTCTCCTTTTTTAAAGTTCCTTTTAGTGGGGGAATGGTATTTGTTCTTTAAATGCCCTTTTTTGCCATAGTTGAAACATTTTATTTTAGATTTGTTTTTTTTTGGGTTTCCTTAAAGCAATTCTTGCTTTTTTCTGGGGTTTGCCTTTATTTTTCCCGGTACGGCTATTAAAACCTTTATTTTTATTTCGTTTACTATTTTTTTTTTTCGAGGTACCGATTAAAAGTTTGTTTGTTAGCTATTATAATTATGTCGGTATATTTTGTAAAAAATTTAATTTTAAAAATTATATATAATTTATCCTTAATTTAAAGTTTTAAATTATCGTAATAAAAATAAAATAACGCGTTTTTTAGTAAATTAAAAATTACCACCAACCTATTAAATTTGGTCGTATATTTTGCTGTTAATTTAATTTGGCGAAAAAAAAAATTATTTAATTACGTATTATTTTTTATTTAAATTTTTAAATAATATTTTTGTTTTTTTTTTCGAAATATTTGTACTTATTAAAAATATAATTAATTATAACCGAAAAGTTTTTTGGATAATTTTATAAGTAATTTTTTATAATAAGTTCGAACCATAAAAAAAATTTTCTAATAAAAAGTTATAAAATAATTATTACCTTTTAATAGTTTTCCGTTAAAAGAATTTTATAAAATTTGAAGTATAACCGGGCCTGAACCAAAAGTTTTTTCATAGCCGTAATTCCGTTATAAAGTTTAGGGGGGTTAATTTATAACCTTTGATTTCCGGCATTCCGTGGTAATTAAGGGGCGGGACGGTTCCTTCTCGTAATTAATTTGCGCCGAATAAAGGCAACGTCAAAGACCTTCGCTATTTTTGTTATTATTATACAAATCTAGCATTTTCCTTTTTAAGCGTTTATATTTTTATTATTAAAATATATAGCTTTTTATTTATTATCGGTTTATTTTCCACTTTTTTATTTTTGGTCTTTTTTTTTAACCTTTAAGTTATCGTTTTTTTACAATATTTTCGGCTTTACTTATTTCCAATTTCTAAACTTTAATTACCTTTTTCTCCGGTAAAAGTTATTATTAAAGTTAAGAAAAAAGCTTTCCCTAAAATTAAATAATAAAAGTTATATTATTAATGAATTAAAGTATTTTTCGATAAAAAGTAAATTATTTAATTTAGTTATTAATCCCTTATTAACTAATAACGGGGATCGGATATATTATTTATCTTTTAAACGTTATTTAATATTATCGTTTATATTAAATTTAAAAAACCTTATACCTTAATTAAGTAATAAATTATTCGTTAATTATTAATTAAGAAATTATTAAAATATAACGAACTTATTATATATTTACCTAAAGGTATAAATAATATCCGAAATAAGGTTTTAATTTATAAGTAATAATAAAGCAAGAAATAATTTAATAATATATTCGTTAAAAAGATTTAAAAGTACTTTTCTCTTAATTAAAAAACAGTATAATTACCTTGAAATTAAAAGCTTAAATTAATAACCAAAAAGCGAAATTAAGTAGGTATTATTTATAAAAAAAACCGATTTATTATAAATCCTAATTCCTTAAAATAAGTATATTATAAATTTATGTAATTTATATAATTGAGTCCCAAATTTTTTAAATTACCGCGATTATTACCTTCCAAGTTTTAGCTAAAATCTTCCGCCCGGGGTTTAGTCGCGATAGGTATGTATTAGGCCCTAAAGGTTTGGTTCCTCGCGATAGGAACCCCTATTTCTATAACAGTTTTTAGGTTTATATATTTTTAGTAATTAAATAAATTATTTTTTTTCTTAAAAGGTTAATCTTTTTAACCTTTTTTAGTTATAATATTTATTTATTTAGTTATGTACGAATTTTAATTTTGTTTTTATTTTTTAATATAATTACTTAAGTTATTTCGATATAAGCATAATTTTAACGTTAAAAGTTTTATCATATATATTTTTGTAAATTTCTGGCGTAAATCTAAAATTTACTTCCGCTGGAACTGTTTTAATACTTTCGTATATATTGGTATTATAAGCCAGTAAAATTATTAAAACCTTTTTAATCTAATTATTATGTTTGTAATTAACGTAATGTCGTAAGTAAGTTTTTAGCGTTTAATCTTGCCGTTTTATTTATTTATTTATTTATAATTTAAATATATTAAATAATTTATAATTTAAATATATTAAATAATTTATAATTTAAATCGATTTATGCCATAAATTTTTGCCAAAATTTTAATGTAAATATAATAGCTTTATTTGAAATAATTTCGTATAATAATCTATATATATTAAAAATATTTTTAAAAAAATATATAATATTTATTCGGCGTTTATATATTTTTAATAAGGTAAAAAATAGAAAAACTTAATAAATCGATTAACGATTACGAAAATACTATGGTAATATATTTTTGTAGCTAGGTTTTTAAATAGTGGCAATTTAATAATAAAATCGAAAATAATTAAATTTTATAGTCGTTTTGCGACTAATAGTAGTTATAATTTTCCATAAGGCTTATATCGTTTGGCTTTAACTTTGGCATATATATCGCATTAACGTATTATTTTTTAAATTACTAATTTTATTTTAAAAAAGTAATAAGTACGTTATATTCGTTTAAAGGTTTTGTAAATTTTTAAATATTTATATAATTAATGTTAATATATTTGACGTACGAAATCTACCTAATAATTTTTTAATACTTAAGTTTTATCCGTTTTTTGTTCCTTTAGTAAATTTTTATTATATTACTTAATTTTTTAATATATGTCGTATAGTATTACCCGTACCGTAATAATTTGTTATAAGCACAAATATTTTTCTGAAATGGTATCGAAAATTATATGGTTAATTTTAATAAGTTTTTTTTCGAAATCTAATCGTTTGTTAAAAACGTTTATTCTACCGTTTTCTAATCCTTTTTAGTAAATAATAACGAAATCGAACTCCGTAAGTTTTTTTACGTATTAAAACTATCGTTTTATAAATTCTCGGGTAATAGTAAATCGTACAAGGTTTTTGTAATTTATATATACCTTAATCTAATAAAAGTTATTTTTAAACATATATTTAAACTTTTTAAAAGTTTTAACGATAATTATAAATTTTTTATTTAAAATAACGTAGTTTAATTCCGTTTTTTTAATTTGTAAAAATAAAAAGTAATCGGATATAAGTAATTTTTATTATTACAGTATGACGGCTAAGGGTTTAACCAATTATTAAACCTTAAGTTAACGGGTTTATATTAGCAATAAGTGCCGTAAGAATTTAAATAATAAAATAATTAATTACGTTTCGTAATACTAAAGGTACCTTAAGTAACGAAATTATATTAACAATTTAGTATTAATAAGTATTATAAACTAGTACTTTTTAATTATTAAATAACAAATGTATATATCCTTTTCTATCTTTTTATAATTAACCGTAATTTATATTTTCCCCTTAATTACGATTTTTTTAATTTAAGAATATTTACTAGTAATTAATAATTCCTTACTAATTATTTATTACGTAACTTAACCTACTTAAGTTTTATTTCGGTCGGGCGCGACCGTTTCCGAGGCTTAAGTTTATTAGGTCGTAATACGATCCTCCCCTTTACAAATTTTCGCCTTAAAAATTCTTTTTTTTCTTTTATAAATGCCGCCTTTTAAAATATTAAATCGTATAATTAAATCATATCGCAAATTACGTTCTTTTATTACTTATCGTATTAACCTAATAAAAACTTTTAAGAAGTTCGGTTTTAAAATTATATCTTATTTTTAATATTTTTTAAAAAATTTAAAATATAAAATAATAAAAAATATTTTACGATATAAAAAATATATAGTTTATAACTAATTATACGATAAAATAAGTATACCGCTTTTTTCCTTTTAAAATATTTATCGCAAATATTAACGTTTTAAACGAGAAAAGATATTAACGGAGAAACGTTTATCGGAATTTTAACGCCGTTAATTCGAAATTTAACGTTATTATTAGAAGGAAATAAACGAAACTTTGACGCGATTTATCCGATTACGGAAACAAAAATTTTTGGCTCGTTTTAAAAGTGTCGTAATAGTGCAACGTGGTTTTTAGTCCCTGGATAAGCTGGAGGAATAGGAGCGTTACGAAAAGCAGGCTGCTGCCGCGACCGCCGCCGCCGCGTTAACTCAAGCCGTTATTCCTCTGGATCTATCTGGCTTTGGTCTAACTAATTGGCCTACGTCTAATCTTGACTAGGGTTTTTTTGCCGCCCACCATAATGTCATTAATGAAAGTTTCTCAACAGGCGCTGGGCGTTCATAAGGTTTTTGGCTGGTTCCCAGATGTTTTCGGAATTTGGATACTTTTTCTATTTGATTAGGTATTACGTAAATCCGTTTTCCTTTCGTATGTTAAGGATTTTCTCCACCTCGTATTAATTTTCGTTTTTTATTTTTATATTATTTTATATCATATAAATTTTAATTATATCTATTTTTAATTCGAATAAAAAAATATAAAAAATTGGATAAAATTTAACTTTTGATAAAATTTTTAATTAGTAATTATTTTTTAAAATCTTTTTAATAATTTTATATGGGCCGATATATTTAAAATCGAATTTCTTGTTAAGTCGTTTTCTTTAAATATTTTTAGTAACGAAATAAATTATTTTCTTTTTTTGAAAAATTAAGTTTTTTAACTTTTTTGGTTATAGTATTTACTTATTTAGTTACGTACGAATTTTAATTTCGTTTTTATTTTTTGGTATAATTATTTAAGTTGTTCCAATATAAGTATAACTTTAACGTTAAAAAGTTTATCGTACGTATCCCTGTAAATTTTTGGCGTAAATCTAAAATTTACTTTTACTGGAATCGTTTTAATATTTTCGTATATATTAATATTATAAGCTAATTGAATTACTGGAAATTCTTTAACCCAGTTATTTTATTTGTAATTAATATAATATCGTAAATAAGTTTTTAATATTTAACTTAACCGTTTTATTTATTTATTTATTTATAATTTAAGCCAATTTATATTATAAATTCTTACTAAAATTTAAATATAAATGTTATACCTTTATTTAAAATAATTTCGTATAATAATCTATATATATTAAAAATATTTCTAACAAAAATATATATTATTTATACGGCGTTTATATTTTCTTAATCCGGTAAAAAATAAAAAAATTTGGTAAATTAATTAATAATTACGAAAATGTGAACATAATACACAAGCATTCCGGACACATAAGCGTTCCGGACAGTTTTTAACATTCCGTAATAACAAATTCAAATTAATTAATTATAACGTATTAAATTAATTAAAGTTAATCGGATTCTTTTTCGCTAAACATATTTATAATTTTATCACAAGTACGCGCATTATGTCCGGGCTTACCGCAAACGTTATACTTCCGTTTTTTCGTTTTAATCCTTTTGCGACGATTATTTTTAGCCGTTATTAGCTACATTTTTCTACCACCCCCTTCTTTTTCGGCCAGAAAAGCTTATCCCTTTTATATAGTAAACGTCCCTCCTTTTTAAAAACGTTTATTTTTGGTTTTCCGACGTTTACTAAGGATGTAGTTAGTTTCGCGTAATTAGGCGGCCTTTCGTTTAAGAAAAATAACTTTATACCAAAATACTAACTAATTTTTGGTTAAAAAATTAACCGTTTTAATAATTTTTATCGGTAAACTGCCTTAATAATTTCTAATCTTTTTTTGCAAATAACGTCCTTATCTTATTACTTCTTTAATATTTCTAGGGGTTTTCGCGGACGGGGAAATAAAACCGGCGGAAGTTAATAGGGAGACGGTCGGCGTAAGTACAATTAAAAGAATTTCGAGCGTAAAAAAAACGGTATTAAGATCGAATAAAATAAGGCCAGTTACGGCGAATCCGGATTTAATATTGTCGGACGTTATAATAACGTTAAACGCGTCGTAAAAGCCGGCAAAGAAATTTTCTTTAACGATATAGGTATAATAACGTCGTATTAAGTTTTCGATATACGATAAATAAACGCGTTTTAAAAAAAAAAAGTAAAATACGTTAAAAAGTTAAAGCTTATACGACGAATACGCGGGCATATAAAATGTAATAATGTCGTAATTAGCGTAATATTTTTCGAATTCTATCGAATAATGGTTTTCGTAGCCGTCGAGAATAAGGAAACGTTTCGATCTTTTCGTACGCGTTCGAATATATTGATCGAAATATTAAACCCATTTTAAATTTAATTCGTTCGTTATCTAGCTATTATTACTTAATACGATTTCTAACCAGCTGTTAGTAATAAGTTATTACGGAACTAAAACGTAAAATGATTTTGCCCCGTTATAATAATAAATAACGTTATAACTTAACCCTAAAAATTAATAGTTTAAATAATTATAACCCATTTTTTATTCCTTTATTAAGTTTATTTAGGTTTTTTACGTTTTTCGGTATTAATAATTATTATGCCTGTTATTATAAAAAGTTTTATCAAAAATTTAATTTCATCGAAGTTATATATATCTTTTTCTGTAATGCCATATTTTGCGATAATAATCCGAACAAGCTCAAATTATTTACGAAATATTATTAAATTTTTACATAATACCCGTTAATAATCGATTTTCCGATTTAAACGCGTTTTAAGTTTTTTTTACCGTCTAACAAAGTTCGACGCCTAGTTAACTCCGATACGTTCCGCGACGCGTTAAATAAGCAGTAGATTAGCTATATTTTTAACGTGCTAAAGCCGGATAGGAAACGCTCGCATATCTAGGTCGAGGATTCGATCGATAATCGATTTTTTTTCGGTCGGCGTTAATTTTTGCGAATTGGGTATATAGTCGCGTTGGGAAGGTATACCGGTATATCGTTTATGCAAAGTAGATAAAGTAACTTTATAAATAAAACCAAACTTTTTATAACTAAATTTCGGGTTTCGTTTCTTAGCTTAAACGGCTAGGTTTATTTTCGCTTTTTTTGTAAGCCGTTTTATATTATTGGTGTTGAGAAATGGATAATTAAAGTTTGGGGGTTGGAATATGCCAAAAACTGTTCGGAATGTTTGTATGTCCGGAATGCTTGTATGTTACGTTATTATAATATATTTTTATTATTAAATTTTTTGATAATAATAATTTAATAATAAAATTGAAAGTAATTAAATTTTATAATCGTTTTACGATTAGTAATAATTATAGTTCTCTATAAGGCTTATATCATCTAGTTTTAACCCTGGCATATATATCGTATTAACGTTTTATTTTTTAAATTATTAACTTCATTTTGGGGAAATAATAAATAGGTTATATTTATTCGAAAATTTTGTAAATTCATGGATACTTATATAATTAATATTGGTATATTTCGCGTACGAAATTTACCTAATAATTCTTTAATATTTATGTTTTATTGGTTTTTTAATTTTTTGGTCAGTTTTCGTTATATTATTTAATTTTTTGGTATATATCGTTTCGTTTTGCCCGTATTATTGCAATTTGTCGTAAGCGCAAATATTCTTTTAAAATAATATTAAAAATTATATGGTTAATTTTATTAAATTTTTTTCGAAATTAGGTTATTTATTAAAAACGTTTACTTTACCGTTTTTCGATTTTTTTTGATAAATAATAACGAAATCGAATTTCGTAAATCTTTTTACGTATTGTAATTATTATTTTATAAATTTTTATATGGTAATAAATTATATAAGGTTTTTATAATTTATATATATCTTAATTTAATAAAAATTACTTTTTTAATATATATTTACACTTTTTAATTATTTTAATAATAATCATAAATTTTTTATTTGGTATAACATAATTTAGTTCCGCTTTTTTTAATTTGTAAAAGTAAAAAATAATTGGATATAAATAACTTTTATTATCGCGGTATCCGACAATTACTTTTAAAGCGTAATTTAATACGTCGGTTTTTAGTTTTACTAAACGTTAAAAATCGTATATAATAAATATTAATTCATTAATAATTACGTTTTTAAGTTTTTAGAAAAAATTTTTTACGTTTAGTACTTATATAAATTATCGGTTTTTCTTTATAAATTCTGTTAATAAGGTTATTATTTTACTAAACTTTTTAATAAACTTTCGGTAATAATTAACGAATTCGAAAAATATTTATATTTTTTTAATTATAATTAGCGTTTGCCATTTTGTAATTACAATAATTTTTTTAAGGTCCATTTTGATATATCCGGGGTTAATAATATATTTAAAATATTCCATTTTTTAAAAATGGAAATAATTTCTTTCTACGTTAATTATTAAATTAATATTTTGCAAAATTCGTAAAATTTTATAAACGTATTTTTCGTATTATTTCTTATTTAGTAAATAAATAACAATGTTATCGAAATAACATATAACGAAAATATTCAAATATTTTCGCAGGATATGGTTAATTATACGCTGGAAAATTGCGAATGCATTAATAAGATTAAATAGTATAACCAGGTATTCGTATAATCCGTACTTAATTTTAAATATTATCTTTTATTCGTATCCTTTTTTAATTCTAATAAAATTCTAATTATTTTTAAAATAGAAAGTTATAAAATATTATATTCCGTATAATATATTTTCTATTTTTATAATAAAAAATAATAGCGTTTTATTTTTAATAATAATATCGTTAAATTATCATAATTAATAACGAATTATAATTTTTTATTTTTTTAAATATAAAAAATAATAAATATTTTACTAACGAAGTTAATTTATGTATTTATTTATTTTGGAGTTTATTTTCGAAATATTTCTGTAACGTTATAAATTTTTGTTAGCTTATATTATATATAAGGTAAAATTTTGGTAATATATTTTTTTTAAGGATTATTTCGTAATTTTATTCGTTATATTTTAATATTTTCGTTTTTAGTTTTTTTAGAATAAACGTATATATTTGCGATATTATGGTAATACGTTTTTAAAAACATTTAATTTTTTTTTAGGTTATTATTATAAATCGTTATTTAATTACCGTAATTATATTTTGATAATAATAACGATACGTCATATCTTTTTGTAATACCTTTTTTTTTATATCGTATTTTTATAGGTGGTAAAGTTTTTATCGTATCCTTATGCTTACGTTCGTTGCCATTTTCGATCGAACATTAAAATCTTGCGTTTTTTAAAAAACGTTCGTTAATAAAGGGTAAAAACAATTTTATCTGGCCAGTCCCTTTATTAATTAAAACTCCGTACTAGTATGCTTATAATCTTTTTAAAATCATATCGAAATTCTTTAACGGTATTATGTTAAAATTAACGGTTTAGTATCGTTTTTAAATATAAATTTCGAAGTAATTAATTTCGCGTAAAATTTTACCTTTTTTATAAGCGAATTTTTAACTTTTAACGTTTATCGTAATATAAAAATTCTTTGTATATTTTTATAATAATTTAAATTAATTAATAATTTATAATACGATATAATTTTTTTTAAAAGTTTCGTAATTTATTATCGCGATATATTAATATGTTTTTATTCGTATTCGTATTATAATAAAGCGATTTATTATTATTTTCTTTATTTTTAAAGCTTTTTTTAAATTTTTTTTTAATTTTTTTAAATTTCGCCATTTTGCGACTTTTTTATAAATAACTTACGTTTTTTAGGTTTTGTTTTAAACGTTAAAACCGTTCGTTTAATTATTATATATCTTATTTTAATTATCGTTTTAAAACCTGTAATTATTTCATATGTTATTATTATCGCCGTAATTATGTTTCTAGCTATATTATATATTTTTTTTGTCGTTATAATTTCGTGTTTTATATAATTAATTTCTTTTTTATAATTTAAACTTTTTGTTATTTTTCCGTTATAAGCTTTTTATTATTAAGCTTATTAATAAATTATTATACTTTTTTCTTTAAAACTTACCGTTCGTTAAGGTTTATAATAAAAGTAAGTTAAATTTGTATATCGGTAATAACTTTTTGATAATATTTTTTATCGTACGTTAAATTAATTCTTTTTCCGTTTAATTATTATATTATTTATAATAACAAAAAAGGATTTTTTATAAATATCGTTATTATTTAAACTAATTCGTTCGTATTATTTTTTAATTTATTTTTTTTTCGTAATTATAATTCGTAAATTTCGGTACTATTATTCGTTATTTTTGTTACATCCGGGTTTTTTTACGAAATTAAATCTTTTTTGATATATACGTATAATACGTTAATAAATAAATCGTTTTTATTCTTTATGTGCTAAACAGTTTCGTCGGTTGCACTAGATAACGTGCTTTCTGGCGTATTGGTCGGGTGTTCCAGGGCATAACCTCTCCGTCCATCCCTAATGCTTTAACAGCCATTCCCTCAAGGTAGTTTATTGCCTTTCCGACGCCTCCCGTGACAGCTTCCTGGCTCCCTGCATTCCCTGCCGTATCTTTTGCTTCGTTAAATTGTAATATACTTAAATCATATTAATTATTTGCCGGTTATTGCCGTATTACGTCCTTTTCCGTAACCCTTTAGGTACTAGGGTCCATCCTTCCTGCTTGGGCTTTCTGGGCTGTAGACACCGCGCCCGTCCATGCCTTTTTTTGCCGCAGTTATAACATACAACTTGGCTCCAATCCCTTTTCTAGGTGGCTCCCAGTTCCATAAGTCCTAGGGCCGTATTATAAAACGTACGAATATTATCCTTTTTCGGGGTATTAATATTAACCGTAAAACGGATTTTATTATTATATTTATTTTTGTTATTTTTAATACGTTATACGTATTATCGATCGTTAATTTTAACCGCCATTTCGATATATTTTATTAAATACTTAAATAGGTTTATTTTTAATAATTATTTTAAATTTTTGTTTTTATTTTTTCGTTTATTATTCCGAATATTCTAATTAAGTTTTATTCGAATTTTTTATAATTATTATAAACTTAAATTATTTCTGGGTTTGTTTTTCGGATAAAAATATAATATGTTCCTTTATAACTAATTTAAATTATATAATTTCGTTTTCTGTAAATTTCCTTATTACGAATTTTACCCGCGCCATAAACGTTATAAATCGTATTAAAAATATTTAAAATACGTTCGGTATTAAGTAAAAAATAATTATAATTTGTTTAAAGCTTTATAAAAAAAATTTCGGTTTTATTAATTTAAAAACTTTTCCTAGTTTATAATAACGTTTAATTAAATAATTTAATTTTTTCTCGATAATCCTTTTATTTTAAACGCTTTAATTCCGGTATTAAATTTTTTATAAGCCGCTTAAAATAAGGTTATAAAATTACTTTTGTTTTATTCGAATTAAGCGATCCGTACTACTATAACGTTTAATCGTTAAAAAATTTCTTTCTAATTAAAACGGAACTTTCCTTTTTCCTTTTCGGATTTTATTCCAATATCGGGATTCTTTTTAGAAACTAAATATTTAAATTATTCGAATTATTTGCTAGTAAATATATTATCAAAAATATTACCTAAAATTTAACGATATTACTAAATAAAAATTTGTAACGTATAACGGTTAAAGGTTTAATTAATTATTAAATTTTAAATCGACGGATTTATATTAATAATAAATAGAGTAACAATTTAAATAATAAAATAATTAATTACATTTTATAATATTAAAAATGTTTTAAGTAACGAAATTATATTAACGATTTGGTATTAATAAATATTGCAAGCTGGTATTATTTAATTATAAAATTACGAATATATATATCTTTTCTTTATTTTTTTATAATCAACCATAATTAATACCTTTCCCTTAATCATAATCCCTCTGGTTCAATGGTATTCACCAGTAATCAGTAACTCCTCACTAATCACTTATTACATAACTTAACCCATTTAGGTCCTGTTTCGGTCGGGCGCGACCGTTTCCGAGGCCTAAATCTGTCAAATCGTAACATACGGTATCCGATAATTATTTTTAAAACGTAATTTAACGTATCGGTCTCTAGTTTTATTAAACGTTAAAAATCGTACATAATAAGTATTAATTTATTGGTAATTACGTTTTTAAGCTTTTAGAAACTTTTCTTCCATATCTGGCGCCTATAGAAATTATCGGTTTTTTTTGGTAAATTTTGTTAAGGGTGTTATTATTTTGTTAAAGTTTTTGATAAATTTTTTGTAATAATTAATAAATTCGAAAAATGCTTATTTCTTTTAATTATAGTTGGCGTTTGTTATTTCGTAACTATAACAATTTTTTTAAAATCTATTTTAATATATCCGGGCGTAATAAAATATTTAAGATATTTTATTTTCTGGGTATGGAAATAATTTTTTTCCGTATTAATTCATAAGATAACATTTTGTAAAACTTAAAAAATTTTATAAACGTGTTTTTCGTATTTTTTTTTTCATGTTGGAATAAATAAGGATATCGTCGAGGTAATATATAACAAAAATATCTAAGCATTTCCGCAGGATATAATTACTTATACGCTAGAAAATTGCTGGTACGTTAATAAATTTTATTAGGGTAACGAGGTATTTATACAGGCCGTACTTTATTTTAAACGCGGTTTTTTATTCGTGCTTTATTTTAATTTTAATAAAATTATAACCGTTTTTAAAATTAAACGCTGTAAAATATTACGTTCCGTATAATCGATCATTTATTTTTATAATAAAAAGTAAAAGCGTTTTATTTTTAATAATAATATTATTAAGTTATTAATAATTAATAACGAATCGTAATTTTTTATTTTTTTTAGATACGAAAAATATTAAATAATTTATTAATAAGGTTAACTTACGTATTTAACTTTTTTAAAATTTATCCTTAAAATATTTTCGTAATACTAATAATTTTTATTAATTTATGTTGTATATAAGGTAAAATTTTGCTAACGTACCTTTTTTAAAAATTATTTCGTAATCTTATTCGTTATATATTAATAATTTCCTTTTATTTTTATTTTTTTTTTGAAATAAACGTATATATTTGTAATATTACGGTGGTATATTTTTAAGGTTGTTTAATTCTTTTTAGGGCCGTTGCCGTAGACTATTATTTAATTACCGTAATTATTATTAATGGTAGTAACGATACGTCGTATTCTTCGATAATATTTTTTCTTCTTTTTATATCGTATCCTTATACCTACGTTCGTTGCTATCTTCGATCGAACGTTGAGATTTTATATCGTTTTATTTATCGATAGGAAATAAAAAGAACTTTACTTGATTAATTTTTCCATTAATTAAAACTCCGTACTGGTATGGCCATAATCTTCCTAAAATCATGTCGAAATTCCTTAACGGTATTATATCGAAGTTGACCCTCTGGTATCGTCCTTAAATATAAATCTCGAAATAATTAATTTCGCGTAAGATCCTGCCGTTTTTATAGGCGAATTCTTAACTTTCGACGTTTGTTACAATATAAAAGTTTTTTTTATATTTCTATGGCAATTTAAACTGGTTAATAACTTATAGTACAATATAATTTCCCCTTAAAGTTTCGCAATTTATTATTGCAGTATACTAATACATTTTTATTCGTATTCGTATTATAATAAAGCGATTTGTTACTTTTATTATCGTTTTTAAAACTTTTTTTAAAAGCTTCCTTTAACTTTCCGGGGTTTTGCCATTTTGCGGCTTTTTTATAGGTAATTCGCGTTTTTTGAGTTTTGCTTAAAACGTTATAATCGTTCGTTTAATTATTATATATCTTATCTTAAATATCGTATAATTTCTTTTTATTATTCGAATTACTTTTTTTAATTACTTAATATTTTTTAATATTATCGCTTTAAAGCTTATAATTGTTTAATATATCGCTATTATCGTCGTAATTATACCTTTAATTATATAATATATTTTTGTTATTATTACAACTCCGTACTTTATAAAGTTAATTTTTTCTTTATAATTTAAACTTTTTATTATTTTTTTATCGTAAGTTTTTTATTATTAAGTTTATTAATAAATTATCGCAATTTATTTTTTAAAACTTACCGTTCGTTAGGGTTTGTAATAAAAATGAGCTAAATTTATATATCGGTAATTATTTTTTGGTAATATTTTTTTACCGTACGCTAGATTAACTCCTTTTTTATTTAATAGTTATATTATTCGTAATAATGAAAAGGATTTTCCTACGGATATTATTATTTTTTAGGCTAATTTGCTTATATTACCTTTTTATTTATTTTTTCCTCCGTAATTATAGTTCGTAAATTCCGATATTATTATTTATCGCTTTTGTTATATTTTTTTTGCTTTACGAAATTAAATCTTTTTTGATATATACGTACGATACGCTAGTAGATGGATCGTTTCCATTCCTTATATGCTAGGTAATTTTATCGGTTATATTGGATAACGTATTTTCTAATATATCGATTAAACGTTTCGGGGCATAATCTTTCCGTCCATCTTTAATGTTCCGAAAGCCATTTCTTTAAGGCTGCTCGTTATCTTCCTAATACTTCCCGTATTAGTCTTCGGGTTTTATATATTCCTTGCTATATTTCTTATTCCGATAAGTTATATTATGCCTAGATTATTTAATATTATGTCGGTCTCCGTCCAGTTGCGTTTTTCTCTAAGATCCTTTTAATATTAGATTTTATTTTTCTTATTTAAGCTTTTTAGGTTATCGATACCGTACCTAAGTATATTCTTTCTTGCCACAGTTATAACACATAACCTGGCTGTAATCTTTTTTATAGGTAACCCCTAATTTCATCGGTTCTTGGGCTATCCCGTAGGATATAGGTAGAATGTCGCGTCGTTTTCCCTGGTTGAATTTATAACCTCCCTACCTGGAGACATACTATCCTTTCTTTTTTATACGTCGTTCGTATTAACAATTGTCGATTTTAACGGCTTCCAAAATATACTTATCAAGTAAAATTAAACGTAATAACTTAATAATCTTATTTTTAACATTATTTCTTAGTCTTTTATAAAATATATCGATCAAGTTATCGTCCTTATTAATCCATTCTGCCTTGGCTATAAAGTTTTTAAAAGTAACCGCATATTTCGAAGCCGGTCCTTTCTGTCGTAACTGCAGGATTTATTATATTACGGTACGTTCCTTATCGGGGTTCTTAAAATTGGCCCTTAACTTTTTTTCGAAGTTAATATAACTAATAAATAAAATTTTAATTAACGTTTTCTGGTCCGGTTCGGTATTTTCCAGATAAATTTTTATTATTAATTCGAACTAATCGAAGGTATTTCCAGTAAGAAAAATTGCTATTACGAAAATCTTATCCGTTAGTTCGGTAATATTAATAAAACGAAAGTATGTTCGCGCTTAAATAAAAAAGTTTTAAACATTTTCCTTACTATCGTAAAACTAAAACTTCTTAAGTTTGTAACCGGGTACCGCCTTTTTTAAAATATTTACAACTTATTCGATTAATTATTTAATTTAGCCCTTAAATTCTTAAATTCTGGCTTTAAGCTAGGCCGTAACGGAGGTTTCTACCTTAGTTAATATTTTATCTAAAAAGTATTACTTAAAATTTAACGGTATTATTAAATAAAAACTTATAACGTATAACGGCTAAAAATTTAACCAACTATTAAACTTAAAATCGACGGTTTATATTAATAATAAGTACGGGAAAACTTTAAATAATAAAGCAATTAATTACGTTTCGTAATATAAAAAGGTATGCCGTATTAAAAACTTCGTATTAATAAATATTACAAATTACTACTATTTAAATTACGGAAATAATAAGCGTATATATCTTTTTTTTTAATATACTTAGTAACTTTTAACTAAACGACATTAATTATTTGTACTTAATGACGCTTAATTAAGCGACCGCTCCGCTGCGCTTAGTAGATCGTCGATGAGCACTTATTACGTGACTTGACCCACTTAGGTCCTGTTTCGGTCAAGTCCTGACCGTTTCCGAGGCCTGCGCCTGTTAGGTCGTAACAGATGGTTTTTTTTTTGTATTGGTTACGGCTGGCGCATATTGTAACCAGATATTAATTAATTTTGAAAAATACCTTCGTTTATACGAAGATTTATGGATAAGGTTTTAAAAGACGAATCTTAAGTTAAATTCGTATATAGACCGAATATTATATTTTATGTAATAACTTTTATTCGAATATATTAAACGACGTAACGAAAATTTAATTAAATTATTTCGTTTATGGGTATATTTCGATAATTAGGATATTTGGTTCGAACTTATCCAATATAATAATTTAAAGGATTTAATATAAATACGCGAAATTACCGAAAACGAGTTAAGTTTTAATAATACGGTCCGAATATTAAGTAATTATGAGCTGGTCGAGGTAAATACGGTTTCGGAGAAGTAAACCGAATTAAAAAGGTATAATATTTATAATTATATTTATTTTTGAATCATGTTTATTTTTAATTAAAAATGGGATTAAAATTTAATAAAATTAATTGTAAAATATATAATGTTATATATTTCTAAAAGCTGGTTTGTTAAATAATAATTAATTTAATAACGGTTTTTTTAATATGTAATTAAATATTATTATTTTCTTTTAAATAATATAATTACGAATAATAGCTTAAATTAAACGTTTTATAATTTAGGCCTTTTTTATTTTAATTAAAGTAAGTTAAAAAAGGTAAAAAAAATATATTAGCGGGCATTATAAGGTAAAAAAAAGGCGCTTAAACCCGATTATATGTTAGCCCTTATAATAGTTAATAACTTAGGCACCTTTTATTCCGATTAAAACAAATTAAAAAAGATAAAGAAGATGTACCAGCGGGTATTATAAGGCTATAAGAAGGCGTTTGGACTCGATTATATGTCGACCCTTATAACAATTAATAATTTAGGCCTTTTTTATAAAAATTAAGGCAAGTTAAAAAAGGTAGAGGAGATGTACCAGCGGGTATTATAAAGCTGCGAAAAGGCGTTTGGAGCCGATTATATATCGACTCTTATAATAGTTAACAATTTAAGTATTTTTTACAAAAATCAAGGCAAATTAAAAGAGGTAGAGGAGATGTACCAGCAGCTATTATAAGGCTGCGAAAAGGCGTTTGGATCCGATTATATATCGACCTTTATAATAGTTAACAATTTAAGTATTTTTTACAAAAATCAAGGCATATTAAAAGAGGTAGAGAAGATGTACCAGCGGGTATTATAAGGCAAAAAGAAGACGCTTGGATCCGATTATACGTCGACCTTTATAATAATTAATAACCTAGGCTTCTTTTATAAAAATCAAGGCAAGTTAAAAGAGGTAGAGGAGATGTACCAGCGGGTATTATAAGGCAAAAAAAAAGGCGTTTGGACCCGATCATACGTTAATTTTCGGTACAATTAACAACTTAGGCACCTTTTATAAAGATTAAGGCAAACTAAAAAAAGCAAAAAAGATATACCAGCGGGCATTATAAGGCTATAATGTTATTTTCGAATCTAATCACTAAAAAACCCTAGGTGTTCTTCGTAACTTATAATCGTTTAATTAAGCGAAAGGTATATTATAATAATTTAACGGAAAAAGAATATATTTCTAACATTATTAAATTTTTCCGCCCGTAACGGTTCGGAAAAGGCGAATCCGGAAATCGCTCGAAAAGTTAATAAGCAAATTTAACGATTAAGCTTGTAATAATTACTAGATATCTTTAACTAATTTATTATTTGTTTTATATATTATATAAAAAATATTAAGTAATTTTAGGCACTACCGTTTCGCCTATTATATATACATATGTAAAATCCCGTATAAATTATCTTGAGCCGAATCGATTTAATTTTATGTAATGTTAAAAGCATGCAAAAAATTTTATCTCGGATCTACTATAACCCTTCCTATTTAATTATATAATTTAGTATAATTCAAAATATTAATTAACGTATTTTTCGTCTTTTTATTTCTTTCGTAACCGGCTTATACCTTTTAACCAATTCTAGGTTCAAATCTCGTTCTTAAACCTATACATTCTCGTTTTATAAACAATCTTGTTATTTCACCCGGTATTCCATCTTCCCATTTCGTTTTTAGGTACGTAATATAATAACACGCAAACGAAATCCCCTATATTCTATCTCGAACTTTTGGACGAATTTTTTATTTAAAATATTCTCCCGTAATACCCACTAATAACTCCCGTCGTCCGCCTATCTTAAAAAGAATTAATCTTGCTTTTACCTTTCCAGAATACGGTCGACCGGATATTCTTTATCCCTATCGTCGATGTCGTCGTTATTATGCTATTACTTTAGTAAATCCTGATAAGGGTTATTTAAATAAACATATGCAAAATATATCGCAATAATCCCTTCTATTAATTTTGATACGTCATTCCGAAAAACCGGATCGATTAACTCTATCGGGATACTAAAAACCATTCGCGGCAATAATTAAAATAAATTATTATATCGTAACACGATAACGAACTTATCGTAACAACCTATAATTTCAAACCCATTAAAACCAGGCGTTACTTATATTAATCAAACCTTCAAACTCCCGAAATCTTAACCATATAAATACTCCTCAAACGCTTTACTATTAAATTTAACATAAAATACGTTAAATTTACCCTCGTTCTTAATATTTATTACGTTATTAAAAGGGGTTAATATAAATAAAACAGTTTTACCCGATTCGCTATCGAAATTTAAAGGCGATACTACTCTATAACCCGGAAAATTTAAAATTTCTATATTAATCAAATTTAAACTGCTAAACGATAAAAAGCTACTAAATACGGGTAACGTTTCCAGGAAAGCCATTACGGAACTATTATCCATATCTAAACAAAACGTATTAGGGTTAGCTTCTCCAAGCTAAAAATTAAAATCGCCATTGCCCTCGTCGCCGGCTTCCTCGTATTTTCCGTATCTTCTCCCAATTTTAGCACTTTCGCCCGATATCTTACCGCCATAACCCCATCCGATATAAACGATTTCTAAATATATATGTTACAAAGCGAACCTATCGATAATATCGGTTTTGTTAACCCTTTTCCATTTATACGCTAAATAACGGAAAAAGCTTTAAAATTTAAAATTATACGCAAAATTAATATATCAAATAAAACCGCTTGCTAAAAAATATAAATAACCGCAAAAAATATAGAACATAATCAACGGCATATAACAAACTCGGAAATACGCAAAATATTCCCATATATTCTCGAATATTATATTTACAAATCCTAAATAAACGTAAATACGATATAAAATTAACCAACTAAAAAAACCTGTTTTAAAATAATAATTTAAAAAATTAATAAATCAAATTTTATAATAAATTTAAAAAAACAAATAACGCAAAATTACTTCGATAAAAACTATTTAAACTTCCAATTTAAAATATAAATTTTCCCATAAACCCGCTTAACGTAATTACTCTATTCATAAAAACTATCCACAATTATTTCCCCAAATTTTAAACGCTAATACTTTAAACATAAAAACGGTCAGTTAAATATCATCTCTTCGATATACTTTACCCTATAATATTTCGTTAAAGCATTTCTGCTACATAATAATTTTCTGCATATAAGGCAAAAAAATCGCTCCGCATACAGGGCACGGTCGCTTTTATCTTTTACGTCCTCCCGCTTTACCTTATCTTCCTCCATTTTGCCGCTTTTAAATATCTCCACCGGCGCGCTTATCAAATAACCTAAAAGCGCGTATATATACCGCCTCGAATGGCTATCGCGGTCTATAAATAATAGGTCGATAGGAACTATCAAAAGGTTAGCCACACCCGCCGTAAAAGCTAATAAAAAAACGAAACTGCTATTATCGGACAGGCAAATATCTATCGTAACCATCCCTTACGCGCGGAAGTAATCGACACGTCGAAAATATTTATCTTTCTTCTCGTACAACTTTAATTTCCGTAAAATTTTAAACAAATTATATAACTTCGCTTAAAATTTAATTTTTTCGTCATCGTTCGTAATTATAATAATATTATAACGAAAACCGTTTACATTCTTTTATTACTCGAATTTACGATATTTATCCATAATAATATCGACCGGAATATTCGCATCTCTATTAATAAATATATCCCGAAATATTACGAAAAATTTATTATCACGTTTTATATCTTTACCGAATATTAAAAATATAAAATTAACGCGCATACGGTAAAATTAATAATTCGATTCGAATACGCTTATAATATAAAAAAGGATATAATTACGTAAAGTAAAAAAAAACATACCTACAAATACGTAAAAGTTAAAAATATGGCCGACTTATATTAAAATATAAAAAAAATAATACAATAAAGAAATACGTCGAAACGGGGAATAAAAATATAAGGCCTCCGGGTTGGACATATCATTAAACTTAGCACCTGCACTAACCCGCAAGCTGTACAAACGGGAATAGGTCCGAAAACGGGAGATTAAAAAAATGCGATATTATAATTTATTTAGCGTTTTATAAATAATCGGAAATATCCGCTAATTTAAAATATTTTACT
Source organism: Monosporascus sp. GIB2 (assembly GCA_004155935.1). NCBI lineage: Eukaryota > Fungi > Ascomycota > Sordariomycetes > Xylariales > Monosporascus > Monosporascus sp. GIB2. Next base: position 107,199 of record QJNV01000190.1, read on the forward strand.
TTTATCTTAACTATATGAAACTAATTAATTTTAAATTAAATTAATCGAATATCTTATCGACATTATTAAAATTAAGCTTAAAATATAATCTTAAATTATACGTGTAAAAACTTTATTAATAAAATAAAAAAAATAATTAAAAATTAATATAATATCGAAACGGATTTTATAAAATTTATTAATTACAATAATTAAGGAAACGGGAAATAAACGGCAAAAAGGATATATTTTTACCGATAAATAATTTACTAATTATTATTTCGTAAATAACTTATTTTAAACGTTTTTTTAATTTTATTTTTTTTATCTAAATTAAAATAATAATTTTAATTTGGTTATGGTTTTCCGGGTTATATAAAATAATTACTTAAAATTATAAATATTTAAAATTCGTTAAAATACCCGGCCGAAAACTTCCGATAATAATTATAAATATAATCGTATAAAACGAAACCCGCATAATAAGCGTATATAAAATATTATCCGGACGCGATTATAAAGTTGTAAAAATTACGTAGATATCCGTAAATATCGTTTTAATTTTTTTATAAATCGAAACGGTTTTTAAATTAATTTCGTCCGTTAGCTTAACGAATATTTACTATATAATAAAAAAGGGTTAAAACCGTACGATATATAAAATAATTACCAGAATATTTCAAAGTAATATTAAAAAAGAAAAAATACCGATTTTAATAATACGATATGTTAACCTTTTTTTATTACCCTTTTCCTTATTAATTTATCTCAATCTCCAGGTATCGGCCTAAAATGGGAAACCCTGCCGGTGCTGCCGTATAACATAATACTTGTCAAATATGTTGGGATCAGAGTGAGAGGAACAATACGGGTATGTGAAGAACCAGTCTGAAACTTGCTCTTCTTCCCTTAGGGGGGAATGAGCAGCTACCTATAAGGGCGGCTACCCCGCAGAGACATCGTAGCGGTTGCGTAGCGATGAAACCTAGCGTGTTTGGCGTCCTCTCTGTGACGCGCACCTCCATCCTTATCCCCTTAGCCCCTGACAATACTCCCCGCAGGCAACCAATTTCCGCCAGATTTCTGTCACGGTAAACGCTAAATTGACCATGCGCTTATACTCGTATTCCTAAGGGCCCAAAATAATTCGCTTCTATACCGACATTTCGGCGTAAATACGTAGGAACGATTTAAAAAAGGTTTAGGCGTTGGCAGTCTCGGGATGGGCAACAAACCGCAGCCACGCGGTTCGATTATCGATAGATACGGTTTTACAAAACCTATATTATAAACAATTATCAGCAAAAACTCCGTAAGTTAAACAAAAAGCAAGGTAAAAAAGGAAAAAGTAAGCAAAAACGAGCTGGCGCATTTACTTACTTCGTCCAATTTTGCCATAAACGGTCGCGTTCTTTTTAAATATCTTCTGTAACGAAAAACTTATTATCGACCGGCCGCGACAGGTATTTTTCGAAATATGCTAAAGCCGTTTATTTCATTACCTCCTTAAAAAACGGAGGCGAAGGGTACTGCGCGAAAAGCGCTCGGCAGGCATCGACAGCGGCTATCTTAAATGCGATCTTAATAAGTCGTGCTATTTAAAAATTACATAAAGCTGGAGAAAAATCGCATAAAAAAAACGTAACGATGTTAAATAAATAAGGAGGGAAAGGGGAAAAATATCAATTTCGCCGTACGCTTGGCGGCATAAAGATCGTAAGCGCCCTTCCTTCTTCTGGTATGCCTGGCGGCGCCGTGGTCGAAGCAGCCATCCCTCTTCAGGGGCGTCGGCCATGGTCAAGGATAGGCCCTCTGGCGGCTAGGCCAGGGCAGCGGCCAGGTTGGAGTGGATGGATTAAAGGGGGGGGGGGGCGGAGGAGGGACGGCATCGTGCGGAGCAGGAGGATGTAAGACGCTCGGGGCCCTCGACCGGTTCCGTTTTCCTCGACGGTTGTCCCGGTCGCCGTATACGGAAGGCAAAACGGAGAGCCCGGCGCTTAGGGGACGCCAAGGCGGTCGGGTGTGGCAGAACCGAGAACGGAATGGTGGGCTGGGATAAGTCAGCAGACACTCCGTGCCGTATGTTCGATATTGCTTCTAAATCCACTGGATCTTTGTTGGTGAGATTTGCTCGAAGACCTCCATGGTTTGAAGTTTCCTTCTGCTTGCTGCTGCATCAAAAGGAACTTCTTTCGAACTAACCATGCCCCTTTTCGATTCCCACCCCGCCAGATTTCTGGGATGCTACCTGCTCCCCCGCGTGACCCTCTCTACAAGCAAATCGTCTACCTGAAAGAACCGTGATTAGTCTCTTCGCGTGGGTCCTGGGTCCATCTTCTCGAGGCAGTGAAGCTGTGCCACTCAAGCAGAATCTTCTAGCCTCCAAGGCGGTGTTGCAAACGCGAATCCTTCCGCCGTCACTGCCGAGCCATTTCCTTCGGTGTCGCCCATTCCTTGCCACGTACTGGCAAGGCGGATTCAGGGCACCCCAGCATGGTGAGCCCCCGCCCCTTTTAACTGAAGGCGAGGCAGAAAGGCACCGTGACTGGAAGGAGTTGCGTCTGAATTTTTCAGCTCCTTATTGTAGGAATGATGGGAATTGATGAGAGGATCAGACATATGAGGGTCAATGACTCGACACCATTTTCCATGAAGGAGCCAGTTTCTACCGCTCTCTGCGTGACCCCTGAATCCTTGCTTAAGACAGCATATCGCACTACGCCTCTGACATTCTAAACCCTTATGCGGACTTTTGGGGAGGTGGGATTAGAAGGCATGACACCAATGAGCAAGCGATGAAACGACCAGACGCAGGGATGGCAATGCAGAAACATAGGTGTAACGATAAGGAAAAGGACTCCATTTTCCACTTTTCATTCGGCTGGGACTAGGACCTGTCAGAGGTTGATTCCGGACGATCTGCAACCTCTTCGCCTTCTAATTTCGGCATCCATACTCAGCCTCAGCGCTTTCACCTGGTTCGATGAGTCATACGATAGATGGATCTGCTATATCTGGCTGCCTCCTTTCATGCTGGTGGATCCAGGTTGAGGATTATGCCTTCTCGACCTGCATCGGCCACTCCGGAGATGCTGTTCGTGAAGCCTGTAATGCTGTATGATGCTGACTAGCCCCTGAGGTGGGTATTGATGCGAGACTCCTTGATTGACCGCCATTCAGGCATGAATGTCTAGGGAGGCATCATTCATGCCGGCCCCTGACTCCACTGCCAAACCACTTCTTTCAACCTCTTGGATTGGCACTTCCCGACATCCCCCTTGTCGTGCAAAGGTTTCGTGCCTTTTCCCTTCTCTACGTTCGCCTTTATCGAAATCTACTGCCTCCGTTATGGCGTGTTTATGCGTTACATTAGGTTGGCGCTTTTGACTCGTGATTGCCAGTTTGTTACCAGAGACGGGCATCATTTCCGTTTTCGTGGGCTTGCATTGTGTCGATATTGACCAGAGGGTCATCGAGCCAGGATTAGACCAAGCAACTTTAATTCCGCCGTCTCTTTTTCCGCTCGCTTCGTATGCTTAGGCTCATTGGCTTTAGGTGCTGAAACCGTACTGGCCCACGCCGTTCTGCATCGCCATCTTGCTACCAGGGATCCAGCTAATTAACCATTGCATTCGTAAATCGATGCCGATAAGTTATCCGCTTGTTCCGCATCTATGTTTCCGCATGGCTCAGCCGTGTAAGGTACATTCTGAATCTTCGTCGGGTACCACCCGTATCCCGTTGGCTAGTTGATTCAGTTTTTCATTGTCATATAGCCTTAAAAGAACGATTACAGTGGCTCGCTTTTTTCGCAACTGAGCGCTTATGACACTGAAATACTTGACGGCGAAAGGTTAAAACTGTCGTAAACGTCGCAACTCGTATAGCCATGAGATATCTAACAATGGTAAATGAATTAAACTCACAAGCATTTCGTACACGATCGAATAACTCGAAAAAAAAAAAAAAAAAAAAAAATCCCTGTCATGATTGTTTCTATTTTTGGTAAATGACAAACTTTAGCCTGGGGTGTCCAAAAACGAGGCTCCTGGGCTGCGCCTCAGGCGAATCACCATGCTCACCCTCGGCTCAGGGTAAATCAGGACCAGCTCAGGTTTATGCACGACAAAGGAAATTTCTGAGGGCAACTTTCGGGAAACGCATAGGTCTGTAGTGTGTGCGTGTTCATGGGTTTGTGAGTCGTGATATTGTTTAGTAGGTTCGATACTACCTAGGTAATAATAGGCATAATTAGCGAGAAAAAGATTAAATAAATGCGTAAACTATTTAAAGAAATAGTTAAAAAGCTGATATATAAATATAAATATTATAAGTTAAAGTATGAAAGTTATAATAGTTAGGTTATTGTGAGACTGGGAAATTGCCCCTTGTAGGCCACACATAGACTGCCAGAGGGGCACATATCGTAGCTAGCGTCATCACTCTTGCATCATCCGCATTAACACTTGTTCTTGCCCATTGTTGGCCGTGCCTTGTTGCACTTATCTTTATTTGTGTACTAATGATTCGTTCAAATGGTCTGCTCAATTTTATTGACTGAGAAGACAATACCGTCAATAAATAAATATATCCTTAATCGTTGCAGGTTATTCCCCCACTCTATCGCATATCCACTTCTCTTCAACCCAAACATAGAGTAACCTCAAACGTTGCTCACTCTATCACTTCGCCAGAGATAAACCTCCACTGCGCTGCCTCCCATCCATTTCGTCTAGTCAGGCGGGTACCGCACACTGAAGCCTCGTCTTCTGGCTTGCACACAGACGTCACTTGGGGACACGTAGCCATGGGCGGCGGCTTGTACGTATCCCAGTTCCCGTCCAAAGGTTCCACATTATAACCCAGGAGCAGCGCGGTCATGAAGCCGTAAATCTCGGCCGTGGCGAAATTCCGCCCAGGACACATATGAGCGCCTCCGCCGAATGGTGTAAAGGCAGCACGTCTCAACTTGGCTTGTTCGCTCGTCAGTCCCTTGTCCAGGAATCTATCGGCTCGGAATGCCGCTGCATCTTCGCCCCATATGTCCTCCGAGGCATGCATGACTCCTGCAGGCATCTTCACGCTGGCGCCTTTCTTGAGCAGGTACGAGCGGTCATGTCTGTCCGTGATGGTCGTGTCCTCTAGGGCAATTCGGTTACAGGTGAATCCATTGCAGATGCGGCTGGCCTCACGGTAGGCGCTGATCAACAGAGGGCACCTTTCGAGGATGTCGTCTACGTTGATGGTCACTACATGGCCCGGACCACGCTCCGCAATGGGCTCAACTTCAGCGCGCATTTGGACGACCAGATTGGGCCGCGTGAAGACATGGATGAAGAACCAGAATAAGGTCGGGATGGAGTTTGATGTTGGCACATGAATGAGGCCAACCTCAATGTCACCAAGTTTTTGCCCTTCGACGCCGTATCCTCGAAGAATGCCGACCCGATTTCTGATATAGGCCGAGACCTGTTCGTCGTCCTGCTTCATGGTCGAGCACCACTTTCCCAAAGCTAGCTGCAGCCTTCGTCTTGCCTCTTTTGTACGCCGCAGTGTCTTGGAATTGAAAATATGGAAGAAGAGGTAAGGCAGACCCGTTTCGAACGTCCTATAATGAAATGTCATTAGCAACATACTACCATTAACTATCGGAGATGGGCTCTGTGAGATGACCTTACCAGACATCCTCTACAAGTTCGTCGCTCCTGATGGGATTGTCAGGACCATACAGAGCCTCGCATGTAGCGACGGTCATGAGATTGCGCAGCCAGAGGTAGGTATTAGCAGCATCCATGCCATCTCCTCCAATGCTATTAATGTGCTTTGAAACGTGCTTGAGGGAGGTGACATTCAACTGGTGGATGTGCTGGGCAGTAGTCCCGTCATAGATGCTCTTGAAGTATTCGGGCAAGACATTTGTCTGCATGAGCACTTGATGATACGCATCATCGAAGCCCGTCACCTTCTGGGCACCGCTTACAGCAAAAGGGGTGAAGGAGAGATGCTTGTTGCAATACGCCGACTGGACTAGAATGGGATCCGTTATCGCATACATTTTACTATTCAAAATGGGAATAGTTGCGATGGGCATGTGATATTTTTTGCTGTTGAGGAGTGTATGTGTTAGTGGCCATGGCACGACGTCGTTGCGTCTGGTGTTCCCAACAGTGCTCTTGCTACACTGGAACAGGGAGAGACGTATGGATGTGGACTCACTCGAGACGTTTGAAGAATGCTTCCTGGTCCTTGAGTATACTGTAGAAATGACCAAATATAGGGATGTTATGCCTAAGGATCGGAGGCTCAAGGCCGTCGACGCTTGGCTCGAGTGCCCGCCCGACGAGGAAGAGCAGAGCGCATGCTGCCAGGCCAAGAAAGACGGGCTTGGATAGCAGCAGGTCAACAATGCCCTCTGTCAGTGCCATATTATTCTGTAAGAGTATTATTGGGGCGTGGTTGGATAGTCAAGGGCTAGAGTGCGTAACCCCAATCGTTTAGGTGGGTGAAAGACTTGCTATGTACCTCAACTATGGGAAGAGGAGGATCACGCCAAACGACCCACTGGTATTACTTGTCGGATACGAGGTGTGTAGCCTGCATAATCTTACCTACATACGGAGTACGCCACTAAAAGTTGCTGATCGGGAGGGTCTTTCTGGGGCCCATCCTGTTACGACCTAACAGGAGGGAGGCCCCGGAAACGGTCTAGTTGGACCGAAACAGGGCCTAAGTGGGTCGAGTCACGCGATTAATGCTTAGTAAAAATTAACTAAGCACCCTTAATATCTACTAAATACGATTAATCGTTACTTAATAATTATTAATTAAATAAAAATAAATTAATAATAAAAATTAAATATATATATATTTATTAAACTTTATAATTAAATAATAATAATTTATAATATAAGTTTATTATTTAAAATATTTTTAATATTATAAAACGTAATTAAATAAATTTTAATTATTTAAATTTTTATAATATTTTATTAATATAAATTTATTAATTTAATCATTATATATTATAAATTTTAATTTAATAATAATATTAAAATTAATAAAAAATAATTAATAATTTATAATAAAAAAACCCATATTTAAATACGAAATTATTTTTAAAATTTTAATCGTTAAAATTAAATAAAATAATTAAAAAATTAAAAGTAAAATTAATAATAAATAATACGAATAATAATAAAAATAATAAAAATAATACATTTTAAAAATAAATATTTAAAATATTAATATATTTAATTATTAATTATTTAAAAAATAAAAAAATTTATTAAATATATTTAATTTAATATTATATTATACGAAAAATAATAATAATATATTATTTAACGTTTATTTTATATATAATAATAAAAATTAAATTTTTTCAAAAAATAAAAAATTAATTTAAAACTTTATATTAATATAATTATTTGTATAATAAATTTAATATAAAAAATTAATATTTTTATAAAAATTTTATTTAATTTTTATTATATTTATAAATATTTATTATAAAAGGTTTTTTAATAATAATTTAATAAAATTATACGTTAATTAATTACCGATTTATATTTTTAATTTTTAATAATAATAAATTAATATTAAATAATTTTAATATAATAATAATATATAAAATAAAATAAAATAATTAATTTTATATATAAATATAATAATTTATACTTTTTTTGAAAAAAGTAAAAATTATTTATTAAAAATTATGTTTTCTTTAAAAAGACGTAACCGTATAAACAAAATTAGATAAAATAATAAATTAGTATTTTAATTTTTAAGTTTTATTAAACCGATTTTTTTCGCAAGCGTTTTATTTTAAAGCGATTTTAAGTTGTTTTGTTCCATAGTTTTTATTTACGTCGATTCGCGTCGGTGTTTTGAAGTGATTTCGTTACCCGGAGTAGCTAGGTAAATTATCGGTTATATTTTTTATAACGTTCTAAAATTTGAAATTTAATATTTGTTCACCGGTTTTTTTTTTTTTTTTTTTTTTTTTTTTTAAAAATT
>QJNV01000191.1:0-114883 GCA_004155935.1 Monosporascus sp. GIB2
CTAGCATGTCGATCTACACCATGGACATTGAATATCAAGGCCTCTCGTAGTCACTTTGTGTACGACGACACGACGTGGCCGTCGGTTTGAGTCATCCCACCGCTATTGCATAACGTACACAAATGCCATGGCGGTTTCAGCAACCACGTCATTCAGCTAACTGCATCCGCGTCGATTTAATAAGCATATATCTGCATGATCCCTCCGCCATTCCGGCAGCGCAAGCGTACTCATTAATCCTAAGGCCGGCGATGCCTTGGCGCCTTGCTCCTCGCACCTTCTTTCCGTTCCAGGCTATGAACGGCATGGCCCAAGACCTAGTCGGATATGGTTCGTTATTCCACCGCAGCTATGTGTTGTAAGGAGAAGGCCACACACGCGGCGGGGATAAAGACCGAGAAATGCAACAGCATCCGCAAAGCATTACAGTTACTTGAATAAATTCAACGCCGGCTGACGTGTCACCCACCGATTCGGTTCCGGTGCAGGCACCAGAATATGTGCTGCAGCCCTGCTACTAGGCTATGGAGGCCCGATCCCGCGCCGTGCCGGCGGCGATCGGCAGCCATAAGTTGAGTGTGGCTACGGCCGTCAGCAGGACGTTCCACTGTTTGCCACTCGGGCATGATCGCGTTTGCTGGATCGGGTGCCTCGCATCCGAATGGCATGTTGGACAGCTGCGCGATCTTGAGCGATTCCGAGCCGTTGGCGCCGTGGCCGCCTACGTTGCTGCGGATCATCGCACACGCGTAGGCATCGTCGAGGACACATGCAGCTTGCCAGCGCGAACTCGCAGGCAGCGGCATCTCGTCGCGGCGCTGATTTGCTCCCCCTCGGTGGCGAGGAGGGCTCGTCGAAACGAAATGTAGATACCGTTCAGGAGCAAATCTTGGGTAGCCGACGATCACGGAAGCCTTTTCTGCTCTTAAAAGCCTGGAAACGAATGGCAGTTCTTTCTCCGAACGTCCGTCTGCCAGCTCATCCAACCACCACGCGCTGTCAATCTCGACCAAGGGTCCCCGTCAGCCTCATCAACTTCGAGCTTCTCTCGAATTGCGCGGCCCATTGCTGTGGAAACCCAACAGCGGCAAAAGATGGGCAGCTGCAACTTTTCCAGAAGTCGCCAAGATTGGCGGCTTGTTTCGCCCCAGTGCGTTCATGCAGCATGGGTCATTCATGCAACCAACGGGCGATGGGGGCGAGGGGCTAAGATCAATGAAGCGAATATTGCTTCTCGGATTTCTATTCGTGAGCCTGCAGACTATGTCATGCGGGAGGCTGTCTTCTAACGTCATCAGAAGGTCCATCCTTCGAGACTTTCAGCCCACGTCAACCCCTCCATCGCTCAGTCGTCTGTCCACACTGTCAGCCTGCAGTAGCATGCGGGCAGCAACGCTAGGGCTGCCGACGGGCGATCCCTAGCTCTCTTCCCCGCCCCCAAGCTACTCGGACCATACCCTGCAGTGAATGGTTGCTCTTGGGCCTTTGGTTCCTATCCGGATTCGGAATTTCAGGACAAGCAGACTGGTGTTGTGGCGACTGTCTCAGAATGCCCAATGGTCATGGTGCCGCTGCGCTATGCAACTTGACGTTGTTTTCTTAGGAATGATATGATACGGATCTCTTAACGTTAATATTTAAATCATGTTTCCTCCCCAACACCTCAAACCTCTCTTAGCAGGAAGGTTTGTGTCATAATTCTAATGTTTAGCAGCACGTGCGAAGTTTTGGCTCTGCTTCAGCTGAACGGTCTCTCCGTCACTCTAGACCTACGTTGGTAAGAGTGTGGGTGCACGAGGGCCTTCAGGGTTTTTATACGATCGGTCGCTTGATACCCTGGCATACACCATCCGCCATCTATCGCCGGCCATCCCGATCAGAATAAGCCCCGGCACTAGACTAGACCGCCTCAGCTCCGATTATCCGTGACGTAAGGTGCCATCATCCATCCCAGTTCTTGGCACACGGGTCTAGACAAGGGAATCCAGTTTCTATTTCATGATCACCGGCGCAATCTTGCCCCATGTGGTTCTACACTACAGGTTAGTTCTTTTATAACTCCACGAAAATCCTGTCAAGCTCAATCGAGTCCACCACCGGAGACGACCTTCTTGAAGTATTTTTTTTCCATCATCATCGCCACCACCAAGCTGCTACCTCAGAACTATATTGCTCCTCCGTCATCCAGCCGAGAGCCGAGGCCCTGGACCCATCAGTGATCTGACATCATGTACGCCCCAACAGCGCCCCGCGAGAAGCGGTACTATGTCCAGCATGACTACGACAAGAAGGTCCTGTACCTTGAACCACCCATCAACGGTAGCAAGACGGTGCGCAGACGCATCACCACCATCGTGCCGGCCCCTTGCCCGCCGCCTCCGCCCCCAGCAGCGCCCGTCAAGGCCTTGCCGGTGGCGGAGCCCACGCCGGCGCCCGCGCCCATGCCAATGCCACAGCCGCCCGTCATGGTGCACCCCTGCCCGCCGCCCCCGCCGCCGCCCGTGCGCCGCCCGTCGCCCGAGCCCGACGAGCCCATCGACGTGATCGCCGTGGACGTCGACCCGCCGTCGGCGCGGTCGTCCAAGTCGTCGCTGACGAGCTCCCGCTCCTCCCGGTCGTCGCGGAGCTCCAAGTCGTCGCGCACCAGCAGGAGCCGCAGCCGCGGCCGCGGCCACAGCCACAGCCACAGCCGCGAGCGCGAGGTGTACGTCGAGCGCGAGAAGCTCGTCCCCTACCCCGTCCGCGTGCCGTACCCCGTGCCCGTGCCCGTGCGCGACGAGCAGCGCGACGACGACCGCGACGCCTTCCGCTACGTCGAGGCCCCCCGCCGGTTTGAGCCGAGGCGTCGCGGCAGCGTCGAGTCCGATAGGGAGATTGTCATCGAGGACCACCGGCATCGCCGGTACATCAGGGATTGATCGATTTAGTCCCTTTGTGCGTACCCGCGTGATGTTTCGGGCTTATGTATTAGTTTCTGTTCACATAGTTGTCTTTGGCACGGCACGTGGGATGTATGGTATGGCCGTGGGCGTTACGTCTCATTCTTGTTATTGTCCGAGTATTTCTTTTTTCGGCGGACATGAGGATGGACATATATGCGGTGGCGTAGCCGAAGTTTGGGCTTTTGATATATCTCTGTTCACAGGTAATGGCGTAGGGGTCGGGTTACCTCTTGCTCCCTTTCTGGTGTACATCCTCATCATGACTCACATATAATATCCTCATAATGATACCATGCTCAGTTTGGACAGGATTACTTCGATTAGTGAATAGCGCAATGATAGAATCAATGAACGCCTGCCCTTCACCAGCCAACGAATAGATGAGCTATTCCATCCTGGTCAACTCTTAAACTGTTACAATCGGCCTAAGGCTTGGGGATTCACTACTAGGACCTTTCCTCGCCGCCTAGGCACTACCTGCAGCTATGAGTTTTTTTACCCAAGTCCGAAATTGGACCGGGATCTTCCGTGACCACATATATCCTAATATGATCAGGATTCCCTAACGATCGGGTAGTCGCGTGATTGACTTGGAGAGCACGCTCATCAGGTCTGATTCTGATTCAAACCAACCCACTTCACAGCAGATACAGAAAATACAGAAAACCTAGGGTGAGCAACGCACAGGGCAATGCACAGAAAATAGGGATGCAGCCGGCCAGACGGGTTCTTGTGTCGGACTGTATCCCCTTAAGCCCGCCTGCCATGTGTGGTTGGCGAGGCTCCGGACCGATCTGAGCCACGTGGAGTACATCAGCCGAGACGTACTTCCTCGGACACCAGCCGAGGTGTCGATGGTGGAACTAACCCAGGCACTTTTAGCTGGGGTAGCCAAGGTACACTAGTTCTAGTGGAGGAGATGGCGAGGCGATAGACACGGATAGTGTACGACGCATAAATGCTGAAAGCGTCGTAGGTTGAGATATCAAGTAAGTAGCTGCCTCTCTCCCTTCCAGTAAACGCACTGCCCGATCAATTATCTTCTCATGTTTCGGTTCAGAGATACGGGTATCATTTACATCTATCTATCCCGCTTGCCCTTTGTGTCAATGTGCAAACGGAGCATTATGTCCGATCCTTATGTAACACGTTACCAGAACCAGGAGGCTGGACCCTGAATGACTTCTTGTCGACGCGCACCTTCTGCTCGCCGTCCGTCTCCGGTTCTTGCTCCTCATCCTCCTCTTCGTCCTCCTGCTCCAGTTCCCGCTCAATCCACCGCCCCTCGTTATCCGTAAACCGCCTCTCGGGCCTCGTCCATGCGCGGAAATAGAGATCCTTCTTCCAGACGGGTATCATGGCGGCGGCTTCATAGACCGCAAACTCCTCGAGGCCCGTATGGCCCACTAGCTCTTCCTCCCGCTGCTGCTGCTGCTGTCCGCCTTCCGTCTCCCCTTCGCCCTCCAGTAGCGTCGAAACGCACCACGCCCTCCACTCGGCCTCCGGGTCCTTGTGCGCGTTCGCGAACCACAGCGCTGCGCTGCGGGGCCGCGCGACGCGCATCGCCGCCTCCCAGCCGGCACGCATGGCGGGGACGACGCCGATGGTCGTGTAACTGGGCCCCGCGACGCTGAGGCGGCCGCCGAACGCGGCGCGCAGCTCGTCGTGCGCGGCGGCCATGCGCGGGCGGTGGCCCACGAAGTGCTGCGGCAGGCAGTCCCGGCAGAGCTTGGCGCGCGCGTGCACCTCGGTGGCTGTCGTCCCCGGCTCGATGCCGAGGTGCTTCCGCACGACCGACATGGCCATGGCGATGCCCGTATCCGCGTTGGGGAGGTAGCGGTAGCCGTCCCAGTGGTGGCCCCCCAGCATGACGGTCAGCTTCGTGCCCGGGGGAGAGCTGGCCGGGCCCGTAGCCAGGTCCGAGTCGAAGAGCACGCCGAGCGCGCCCTCGTCGTTGTTTGGCGTCGAGGTGGGCACGAGGTAGCCGAAGCCGTGGTTGTTGGCCAGGAGGTCCTGCCCGGGATACCAGAGGTTCACCACCATGATGGTCACGGCGTGGGTTTCGGCCAGGCTGGGCAGGCTGTTGGCGGGCTGTGCGATCTGTGCGAGGTGTTTGGAGAAGAGCGTGCTGATCACGTGGTCGTATTTCGCTGGTTGGTCACCAGTTTTTGGTGTCTCGATCTGTAATTCTTGTGGTTAGTCATTCCGCGGGGAGATCGAACATCAGATAGGAGAACAAAGTAGACGTGAAAATGGAGAAAGGGGGAACGGCGAGCGAACGTACGAGAACATGACCGTTCCCATTAGCCACTGAAGTAACAGGCTCGCCGCACTTCACCGTGACATTTCCCTGCCTCTCCAGGTCCTCCATGAGAGCGCGCACGAGCGTGACGAGCCCGTCGTCGAACGCGAGCAGCTTCCACCCGAGGGCCCGCTCGGCCATGCGCACGATCTCGTCGGCGTTGGCGCTCGCGGCGCCCGCGCCGTCCATGAGCTCGTACAGGAGGTACCAGTCCTTGCGGGGCATCCAGACCTGACCGCGCGGGCGCGGCGACGCGAACTGGTACCAGAGGCGGTCGAGGACGGTATGCTTGGCGCTGAGGCGGTGGGCGTCGCCGCCGTAGATGCCGTGCAGCATGCCCGATACGATGTTGCGCACCGGCCGCTCGTCGCCGAGCACGCGGCCGAGGAACGCGGCGACGCTCTCGTCGCGCGCGAGCCGCCGCTCCAGCCTCTCAAGCACGTAGTTCTCGCTGCCGTTCCTCCTGGCGTTCTGGAGCGCCGCGAACTTGTCCGAGATCACCGTCAGCCCGCTCACGTCGTTCTTGCGCCGGAAGCTGAGCGCCGCGCCCATGCAGCCGTCCCAGAGCGGCTCGCGCAGGAAGCTCCGCGCCATCTCCAGGATTCCGCCGAGCGTCGGCTCGCCCGAGGGCAGCTTCACGAGGTGGTCCGGGTAGAAGAGATAGCGGCTGCCGGAGGAGCCGGAGGGGTGCCGCATGGCGCTCTGGAGGTTGAGGGATGCGATCTGGTCGGCGCGAGGAGGGTCATTAGCTACATGTTTGCCGACTGGCCACGAAAGGGCCATATGGGCTGGGAATAGGCTAGAAGAAGGCATTGGGTGGAGGGGTTAGTAGAGAGACCAAACTTACCACATCGTACAGCACCAGATCATCATACCTATTACTCGAGCTGCCCGACCTTAACATCCGCGGCCCGCGCTGCAGCAGGACCTCGCCCTCCCGTCCGTTGCCCGCGGGCACGCTGGCAGCGTCGATCCAGCCGCCGAGCCTGTCGCTGGCCTCGTAGAGCGTGACGTGGGCGTCGGGCGCGTAGCGCGCCAGGTAGTGCGCGGTGGTTAGCCCGGTGATGCCGCCGCCGAGGACGGCGATCTCCTTCGTCTTCCCCCTTCCTGTGGCGCCGTCGTCGTGGTCGCCCGCGCCGGTGCTCGCGTACCGCCTGAGGGTGCGGCAGTCCAGGGCGCTCACCCGCGGCGTGCGCGGGGTCAGGCGGGCGCGGTTGCAGTGCCGTGCATTGCGGTACACCGACCTCAGGAGCGCGATGAACGCTTCTTCCGGGAGTCGGGGAACCATAGCGCGGGCTCAATGGCTGGCTATGGATTTGGAAGTGTTTCGAAGGTACATCGTGTCGTTTCTGTGGTGCTAAGTCTAGATGTGGGGAATTGGGGGATGGTGGTAGTGGTGATGATTCGATTCCACCCAGTCCCTGTGGCGTGATATCATTCATACTGGACGAATTCTCGGCCCGAGAATACTACAGTCGGGTATACCGGTAGGTATCTACTAGGTAGGTATTTACCACCATAAAGATTCCACTTGCTCCCGACATGCGATATGCACAGAGATGTACTTACTACGTAGTTAGAAATACCAGTCGCCTTGCGCTGTAAGTTTCTAGTTGCGCCCATGTCATCTTCACTGTAGTGTTGAAAGACCCCGAAGCTGGGTTCTGTATATGGCAGTCACAGAAATGTAATGGGTATATTATGATGCGTTGAACAAAGCCCTACTTTTCTTTCCTAGCAACCATAAACGCCTGTATGTTGTAGAATTGATACGCCCAAGACGCCAGTTGACAAAAACCCAGATCCGAGAACTTGTCCGCGGCGCGGGGGTTGTCCCCGACTCGGCCGTAATATACATATATCGCTGCCATCCCTCATCTATTTCCTTATTATAGCTTGGATGTCCATGCCTCCAACTACCCATTCCACTGGTCCATGAGGCTTCGCTGCTGCCCGTCCCGCCTGTGTGTTCATGTTTTTTCATGAGGGTCGGGCTTAGCACATCGCCGCCGATCTACGCGATGCCCTCGTCCATCGGGTTAGACTGTAAGGCCTCGCTGTCCTCTGCGCCGGGAACGACCAGTTCCTCCGGGCCATTGTTATCCACAAACTTCCTCTCGCTAACATGCTCTTTCGATCCGTCCGCCGTCCACACCTTGTCCTGGAAAGTCCCCCGCTGGCCTTCCTCGTGCTTGTATGGACAGAACCGGTTCGTGCAGGGCTTATACTTGCACATGGTTTGCAAGTGCGTGAACTTGCACCCTTCGACTGCACAGTCGCCTCCGTTCCGGCAGACGGGCATCTCCGGATGCTTGAAGGGGCACTTGGGGTTGGTGCAATTGGGGAAGAACTTGCAGTCCTGTTCAATCTGATGTGCACGCTTCGTTGCGGGTGACGGGTGGCGACCGACGCACTTGTGGTTCTTGCAGGCTGCTCCGTAAGAGCACACGTCGTTGACATCGATCGTAATCCCAGGTGGCGCTGCAGGCGATTGATGGGCAAATTTGCAATCTTTGACCGTGCACGCCAGGTTGAACTTGCAGACTGTTGCTTCGGGGTTCAGTGGTTCGCGCTTGGACTGGGTCATATCAACGTCTTCACCGTCACCGCCAGCCCCGTTGGTATTTACTGAATCGTTCTGATGAGGCCTGTGTCCGTTTGCATGGTGACCTCCCCGCCTGTAGTTGTTGCCTCGCGAGTTTTGCACACGGTCGAAGAGCGATCTCCCATGGCCCCGATGGCTACCCTGGTTCTGTTGCGCTAACTGCTGCTGTAAAGCCGCCATCATCTGATTTTGCTGCTGGAGTAGGCTGAAGATCTGTTCTTGACCGCCAGCCTGCATCATCCAATTCATATCATTCATTCCGTTCATGCCGTGGGCGCCCGGCATACCGCCCATGCCCTGCGATTGCGCCATGCCATTTAGGCCCGCCGCTATCCCTGCAGTACGATTGTTCATCGCCCGGCTGTTGAGACGGCCTGATCCTCCCCTCGGGCCGGTGGGCGGCGCTCGGTTGTGCGTATTAATCCTCTCGTTGCCGGTTGTGCCTCGTACACGGTGCAAGACGGATTCATTGGTGCGGTCCATAGCCTTAGCCATCTGACCGAACATGCGCTTTTCGCGGCCTCCACGCATATTGCCATTTCGCATGGACTTGGGACCTGTGGGGCTACTAGACGTTAGTTTGGGCGGTGTAATATACATAACAGGGCGATATACGTACGCATTCAATTCAGTAGCTGGGTCATTCGAAATGCTCATCTCCGTATCTTGTTCCATCGCCATCGCGCCATCCTGCGAGGGCTCTCCGGCAGCAGGATTGGCCTGTGCAGCATTGCCAGCGCCATACTGGCCGCTGAGAGCGTCGATCTGTTCGAAAAGCCATCTAGCGAAATCGCGCGCTCCAGGATCGTCCGGGCCAAGGCTGAGAAGGTCACCGGAGAGTTCAGAAGCAATCTGATCTTGCGTCTTGCCGTTAGCGAGCATGAGTATGATATACTCGGAAAGCGCGCCATCATCAGCCCCCGGACTAGCCCAGCCGACCTCGACTAGCTTCGGTAGGATGGCCGAATTCAGGGCTTCCGCAAGGGGAGTGTTCAACGCGAGTTCGACAGCCATGGTGACTTCGGATACGACTGTGAAGTTGTCTAAGGGCGTCGGATTGAGAGAGGATGAAGGTGAATCTGCGCGCAGGTTTGCAAAGAAACCCGACAAGACGCGGAAGCTTGAAAGGAATTTGAGATGTCGCGTGAACTTTTACTCAAGTGTGGCTTGAGTGGCAAAGCGTAAAGCTTTCCGAGTAATGTACAGGCGCTTGAATACGGTCGTAGTATTCACCCGATCCGTTCAATATCGCCTTTATTGTTCGTAGAGTGCTTGTCGTGGTGGCAGAGACGTTCGGGGAAGAGAAAAGAATGACGTTGTAGGAAGGTGAAGATGAAGATTGTGATGCAAGAGCCGCTGTCATGGAGCCTTCTCCCATAACCTGCTTCGCATTGCTTTGGTCACGTGACAGTACTACCAGCTGACGCCACCTTTTCGGCCTCACACCATATTCACTGACAGCTGAATGAATTTAGGAGATAAGATAACCTATTATATGGCATATGGCTTACAAAGCATAAACTCAGCAACCTAAACAGTGAGGGAAGCTTCAGGGTGCCAATACCTCAAAGCTTATCTACCCAACATTCGACTACTTTACTCGTTCCTAACACACTTTACTTTCACATTTGACCAAATTACAGCCGGCCATGACATTTGGGCGCCGGAAGCTAGACCAGCCTGTTCTTCGGCATACAGATTATCACATCAAATGGCGAACAGGCGTTGGCACTAACATTTTGCCGCTACGGGTCAGTGCCACAAGCAGCTTCACTGGTCAAGCAAAACTCGATACCGACCAACACTCCATAATCAGCCAATAAAAACGTAAAGAATTCAGCCCTGGTGTCCTTTCAGGGCAATGCGCTAGTTAGGACCGAGATACTGCTGAAGATTATTGTCCTGACGCCCGTTAGCTTTCAATCGGATAGGATTATCAAGAAATTTAAAGTCGGGCTTTCTCTGTGCTCTTCTCTGGCCCTCTAGCGTACATTTCTTTCGGACCCCTTACGCCACCATATATCGACCCTTAATTCGCCAAGAAGCTCGTCCTAGCGGTGCGAGGATACCGGTACAGCCTTTTTGTAATGCTATTTCTGTCAGGAGATAGTACGGGTATGCCTTTCTGAGTCCAAGTGACCCACTTGCAAGGGCTGTACGTCTATAAGTCAAACACCCCCTTCACGCACCACCCCCTTCACGCTCCGGGGGTTTCCCATACAAAATCTACAAAACCGTATATTTATAACTAATTAACAAAAATGGATATTTATAAAAGAAAGGCTTTAAAATCAATAGATAAATGCATTTAATAAGAAAAAAACATTTTTATAACGTTAAATTGACGTTAATATGGTGAATTTTACTATTTGAATGAAAGAAAGTAACAACTTAACAATTTTCTATAGAAAATGTTAACATATTTGTTAAGGGGGAACGGATATAAGTAAAAGTTTAATAATTTTACAAATATGAAATATTATAAAAAAGTAAACTTAAAATAATAAATTTAACTACATAAATTATTCTTCCTCCAAAGGATTAGTTATGATTCATTTTTTATAATTTATTACGAATATTTTTATTACGCTGTGTTTGTCTTGGCGTTATTTCAGATTTTGTATAAGGAATTACTATGATGTTATGAACCAACCAGTGGAGGCTACGGAAACGGTCGAACTAAGACCGAAAACAGGACTCAAGTGGGTCAGTCACGGGAACAAGTATGCATTTAAGCATAAGGATCCGAGCTGCTCCGTCGGATCAGAAAAGAGCAGTATGCATTTAAACATAAAGATCCGAGCTGCTCCGTCGGATTAAAAAAAAGTAACTAAAGGATATATACGTCCGTAATTACGTAATTAGATAACGACAGTTTTTAATATAATTTCGTTACCTAAGGCATTTTTAATATTACGAAACGTAATTAAGTTATTTATTATTTTATTGCTTAAATTCTTATAATACTTTGTTAATATAAACCCGTCGACTTAGGTTTAATAGTTGGTTAATTAGCTTAGCCGTTATACGTTAAAAGCTTTTGTTTAGTAGTACCGTTAAACTTTAAGCAATATTTCGACAGCATGTTTACTAGCAAGCAGCCCGCTTATGAGGTCCTTAGAGATAATAACATGGATTCGGACGAGGAGGAGCAAACTCCCGCCCTGACCAAGGAAGAAGTCTTTCGACGATTGGATCTTGTGAATCAACGTATCAGTTAGCTTAAGCGCGACAATACGGAACTTATTTCGATTTTCCAAGCAACTCGAACTTTTTTGGAACAGGCGCAACAAATCCCCGGGGGAGTACCAGCCTTAGGTAAGGAGCTTGGAGAAGTGTTGAAACCCCCTAAGCCTGAACCTTTCGATGGAACGTCCACCAAACTACAGTTGTTTTTTACTTAATGTCGAGCATATTTCGGGTATTTTCCAGTAAGACTAGCTACCCCAACCGCACGAGTCGAATTTGCAGCAGGACGACTTTCGGGATATGTAGTTACTTGGTTTGAACCCGCGATGCGAGAATATGTTATTATGCCCTTGGAATAACAGAATGTGGAAGTGGTACGAGTTTATAATAATTATGAGGTGTTTGAATAAGCACTTTAGAAAGCTTTCGGAGTGGTAGATGAAAAGAATAAAGCGGAAATGAGTATTTAGCAGTTACGCCAAAAGGGATCCACTTTTCGATACGGCACTAAATTTATTTAACTTTTTTCGAAGCTTAATTGGGGACAAGAAGTATTAATGGCTCGATTTTTTGATGGCCTTAAAAAAGAAGTGCAAGAGGAACTATTTAAGGAAGATCGACCGCAGTACCTGACTGATTATATCGCCAAGGCTGTCAAAATCGACGATCGACAGTATGCCTGGCGGATACGTAATGCCAAAGGAAGAAACGACAACAAGTTACGGTACCACGCCAATACCAGCGCACCAAGACGACAGAATACATCACATGGGACTGAACCTGGACCTATGGAAATTGGTGCTGTTCAGAAGCAAAATAAGCAGCGCATCGAGTGCTGGAATTGTGGCAAGACTGGTTACCGAGCCAAGGAATGCAGGTCGCCTAAGAAACAGCTAGACAAACTTTGGACTCCCGTACCTACAGGACAACCCTTTGACAACAAGGGGAAAATTATTGCCATGATACGACATCGATCTATCGTTGAACCCTTGGACGAAGCAAAGAAGTGGTTACAGGAATATCGAGGATGGATAGAAGCAGTTTGCCCTGGAACCCCAGACCGACATGCTAGAAAATACGCCATGCACTGCCGACGACCGGAGTGTCCAGATCATGAAGTATGGAAGCAATCTATCTATTAACGAATCATACGCATGGCTCGAGAAGGATTTGACTTCCCAAATAAAACAGGAAACAACAAGAAAGATGAATAGTGGTATCGACATTTACGAACTATTAGCATACAAGAAGACATCGATAACAAAACAGCAGAATGGAGTTGGCCATCTGGCGAGCAATGCCCGCAACAAGACCCCTTCTGTCACTACGAGTGGTATACATACGACCCTAAAAGTGAAGCGGCCTTGGAAGGACGCGATTTATCCATACGACAACTGATCGCAGACCTTCACCTTTAACTATCCATCACCGTAGATCCGTAAGAGCGAAAAGGAATCCTAGCTGATTTAAAACAAGCTACCAAGGATTTGTGGGGAAAGGATGATAATACCCTTACTTGGGAAGCTACCTATGCTATGGAAAAACAATACATGCAGTGGGATTAGGAGATGCGACTATAAGCAGAAAGAATAATCCAACTGGAAGGAAAGGTGGAAACGCAGAAATACCGCAATACGCAGCTTTAGGGGGATACCGAACGTTATGCAGTACGCATTAGCGAGTTAGAACCATAAGTCGAACGACAACACCACCTTATTAAGCAATTTCGAGATCAGATCGAGAACCTTATAAGAAGAATGCGACAACTCGAGGAAGATTACCCAAAAGCACCACGCCCCCTGTAGAAGAGCCGCAGGGAGGCGAGACCCTTAGGAGTTAACCAGAACTCCCCAGAAAGGCTCTAACAGTGATAGGAGGCGAAGAAAACCCCATCATATTAAAGATACGAATTGTGACATACTGGTGCACCGTTATGGTAGACAGCGGAGCCTTGGGAGGTAATTACATTACGCCTGAGGTAGTTAACCGTTTCAAACTGCCATGGAGATATAAGAAGGACTTTTACATTGCGAATACCGCCGAAGGTTAATTATTTTTTTACGATAACGGCAAGGTTATACGCGAAATTGATTACCTTAATACCGTTGCGTTAGGAAAACACATAATTATTAATTTCGATATCGTGCCGTTAGGGAATTACGATATGATTTTAGGAGCAACATGGTTACGCTAGTATAACCCCTTAATCGACTGGATAATTGGCTAGGTGAAATTCCCTTTACGGTTTAGCGGCAAGTAGCAAAAAGAAAAACAAAGATCTTAATATTCGATCGAAAATGGCGACGAATGCCGGCATAAGGATACGACAAAAACCTTATTACCGATAGGAAAAAGACATAAAAAAGAAAAAGGGTATCATAAAAGAATTCGACGTATTATTACTATTATCAAAATAAAATTACAGTAACTAAATAATAACCTATAATAACTAGCCCTTAAATTAGAAAAATTAATTAATATATTACCATAATATTATAAGTACAAAAAACTTTTTAGTAAGGAATTTAAAATAAAGTTACCAAAATATAGCGAATAAAATTATGAAATTGTCCTTAAAAAAGGAATATCGATTAAGTTTTATCTTATTTATAACCTTAATGAAATAAAATTATAAGTATTTCGAAAATATTTGGAAGATAAGTTTAAGAAAAAATGGATTCGATTATTTAAGTTATTAACGGGTTACCCTATATTTTTCGTACCAAAAAAGAACGGCAAATTCCGATTAATTATAAATTACCAATAATTTAATAATGTTATTATTAAAAATCGAATGCCATTATTTTTAATTAGCGAAATAAAAAATCGCTTTTATAGAATATAATAGTTTACAGCTTTCGACCTTAAAAATAGATATAATTTAATTCGGATTAAAAAAGGCTATAAGTGGAAAATAACGTTTCGGATTAAGTACGGCCTTTACGAATACCTCGTTACCTTAATAGGATTTACTAACGCACCCGTTACTTTTTAACGTATAGTTAACCATATCTGTCATGAACCAACCAGTGGAGGCCACGGAAACGGTCGCGCTAGAACCGAAAACAGGACCCAAGTGGGTCAGTTACGAAACAACAGTATGCAGTTAAACTTAAAGATCCGAACTGCTCCGTCGGATTAAAAAGGAACAATATATAGTTAAACTTAAGGATCCGAATTACTCCGTCGGATCAAAAAAAAGCAATTAAAGGATATATACGCCTGTAATCACATAGTTAAATAACGCTAGCTTTTAATATAATTTCGTTACCTAAAACATTTTTGGTATTACGAAACGTAATTAAGTTATCTTATTACTTTATTATTTAAATTTTTACAGTATTTTGCTAATATAAACCCGTCGCCTTAAATTTAATAATTAATTAATTAACTTAGCCGTTATACGTTAAAAGCTTTTATTTAATAATACCGTTAAACTTTAAGTAATATACGATATTATTAAAATATCAACTAATAACTTCGAATTTATTTTATAATAACTTCAGGCTCGTATCCGGAAACTCGAACGGGAAAATTAACGGCTAAATAAATAAATCGAAATCGCCTTAATGTTACTATCCATTATTTTTCGGATAAAACCTAAAAAACCAAAACCTTATAATAATAAAGAAAACCCTTAAACTTTTTTTACATAAATACGTATTTACTTACATTTTTTAGGTTTTGTTAATATCCCTAAATTAATTTTTGCGGTAAAAATATATTTTACGGGAGATACAGTTAATTAATTTAAACCCATTATATGGGATTATATGGAAAACGCGGAAAATAACCGAAAAACTTCGACTAACGAAATTTTCTCCTTATATACCAACTTCGAAAATAAACTTCGTTCGAATTTTGGCAATTCCGACGAAAAAAGATCTTTTGTATAAAAAATCCTTGATCTTAAACAGAAAAAATCCGTTTCCAAATATGCTATTAACTTTAAAACTATGGCTGCCAAAACAGGATAAGGAGATAAAAAGGAAAACGTTTTGATCGACATTTTTTACAAAAAATTAAAAAATAACGTTAAAAACGAAATAATCCGAATAACACGCACTTTTACTTTTAACGAATATATTAAAGAAGTTATTAAGATAAATAACCGATAATTCGAATAATAACAAAAACGACGAAAACGTATTACCTTAAGGATAGGCACTTGGAACTACAAAAAATTTCGACATTCTGCTAATATTAATACTCCTAAAAAAGGAAATACCTCGTTTGGAACTAAACCTGGACTAATAAAAATCGGAACGATCTAAAAAAAAAAGGATTGGAGCAAGGTTAAATGCTATAATTGTAAAAAAATGGGGCATATAACAACAAAATGCAAAAAACCCAAACAATCGGGAAGCTGGACTTTAGTACCGGAAGAACGACTTATCGGACCTTATAGCAAATTATTTAACTTAAACGGCAGAACCTTTACCATAATACAAAAAAACGAAGGCTTACCAAAACCTTTTTACTTTAAATTAGCATAAGGACAACGAAAAACTAAGAAACTTTCTTAAGTAAAAGTTTAATAACATTTAGGACTTATGGTTTTACGAATACAACAAAAAAAGATTTAACGATAATTATCTTGGACCATAAAAAAATAGCTCGAAAAATACTAAGGATAGATAAAAACCATCTGCCCGGGAACCCCAAATATCTACGGACGAAAATATGCCATGCATTGTCGACGATAGGAGTATCCAGCACACAAGGCATGGAAATAGTTAATTTACCAACGAATTACACGTATAGTTCGAGACGGATTTGACTTCCGTAACAAGACAAAAAGCAATAAGAAGGACGAATAATAGTATCGCCATTTTCGGACCATCAGCTCACAAGAGGATATCGATAACAAAACGGCGGAATAAAGTTGGCCATCCGGAGAACGGTACCCTTAAAAAGACCCCTTCTGCTATTATAAATGGTGTACGCATAACGACAAAAATAAAAAAGCCCTGGAAGGACGTAACCTCTTTATACGATAATTCATCGCAGACCTTTATCTCCAGCTATCCATTACGATTAACCTTTAAGAAAGGAAAAAAATCCTAGCCGATCTGGAGCAAGCCATTAAAAATTTATAAGGAAAGGATAATAATACCTTTATCTGGGAAGCTATATATGTTATGGAGAAACAATTTACTTAATAGGATTAAAAAATGCGATAACAAGCGGAAAAAATCATCCAACTAGAAGGGAAAATTAAAACACAAAAATATTACAATACGCAGCTATTTGGAGATACAGAACGCTATGCGGCGCGCCTTAGCAAATTGGAACCACAGGTTAAATAACAACATTACCTTATCAAACAGCTTCGAGACCAGATTAAGGATTTCAGAAAAAGAATGCGATAACTTGAGGAAAAATACCCAAAAGCATTACGCCCTCTGTAAAAGGGCCGTAAAAAGGCGAAACCCTTAAAAGCCAACCGGAACTCCTTAAAAAAGCTTTAGTAGCGATAAAAGGTGAAAAAAACCCTATTACATTAAAAATACGAATTGGAACATATTAATATACCGCTATGGTAAACAGCAAAACTCTAAAAAATAACTACATTACGCCTAAAATAATTAACCGCCTTAAATTACCATAAAAATATAAAAAAAACCCTTATATTACGAATATTACCGAAAATTAACCATTTATCTACGATAATGGTAAAATTATACGCGAAATTAATCACCTCAATACCGTTACCATAAAACGACATATAACCATCAAATTCGATATCGTACCGCTAGGGAATTACGATATAATTTTAGGAGTAACATAATTACGCCAGCATAACCCCTTAATCGATTAGGCAACTGGCCAGGTAAAGTTTCTTTTACGACCTAATAACAAATACCAAGAAAAAAAATAGAGATTTTAACATTCGATCGAAAATGGCAACGAATGCCGGCATAAAAATACGACAAAAACCTTACCACCCAAAAAAAAACAACATGAAAAAAAAAAAAAGGCATTATCGACGAATTCGACGCATTATTGCTACTATCAAAACAAAACTACAGCAATTAAATAACGATCTATAACAATTAGCCCTTAAGTTAAAAAAACTAACCAATATACCACCATAATATCACAAATATAAAAAACTTTTCAACAAAAAATTTAAAACAAAATTACCTAAATATAACAAATAAAACCATAAAATTATCCTTAAGGAAAAAGCATTTACCAAATTTTACCTTATTTACAACTTTAACGAAATAAAACTATAAGCACTCCGAAAATATCTGGAAAACCGACTTAAGAAAAGATAAATTCGACTATCTAAATTACCAGCTGGTTACCTTATATTCTTTATCCCAAAAAAAAACGGCAAGTTTCGATTAATTATGAATTATCGATAACTTAATAATGTTACTATCAAAAACCGAATGCTATTACCCTTAATTAGTAAAATAAAAAATCACTTTTATAAGGTTTAATAGTTTACCGTTTTAAACCTTAAAAATGGATATAATTTAATTCGAATCAAAAAAGGCCACAAATAAAAAACAACATTTCGAACTAAATACGGCCTTTACGAATACCTTATCACCCCTATAGGACTTATTAACGCACCCGTTACCTTTCAACGTATAGTTAACCATATCCTCCGAAAATATCTCGATATTTTTATCGTATACTACCTCGATAACATTTTCATTTTTTCGGAAAATAAAGAATAATACGAAAAATATATCCATACGGTACTATAACTATTTCAAAACGCCAACCTACTGGTTAATACGGAAAAAAGCCAATTTCATAAGCAAAAAATTAAATACCTAAGATATATTATTATTTTTGAACATATCAAAATAAACCTTAAGAAAATCGCTACAGTACATAATTAAGCTCGGCCCATTACAGTTAAGGAAATACAAGCTTTCCTTGGATTTATTAATTATTATCGAAAATTTATCAAAAATTTTAACCGGATAACTATATCTTTTAACGTCCTTATACGAAAAAAACAAAGGTTCTAATAAACGCTTAAAACGAAGGAAACTTTTTAACAATTTAAAAAAACTATTACCAATTAACCGGTATTAATTATGTACAACCCAAATCGCCTAATAAAACTAAAAACTAATACGTTAAATTATACTTTAAACGTAATAATCGGATAACGAAACGATTAAAATGTTTTATACCTTATTATTTTTTTTTTATACAAATTACAAAAATTAAAATTTCGTTACGTTATTCCTAACAAAAAATTTCTGGTTATTATTAAAACGTTTCGTAAATTTAAATATTTTTTTAAAGGCAACCAACATCAAGTTAAAATTTACACAAATTACAAAAATTTTACCCGGTTTACCACAACCAGAAAACTTATAATACGATAACTTCGTTATGCACAAAAATTAACTAAATACGACTTTATCATTATTTATCGCAAAGGCTCAGAAAACGGTAAAGCAAACGCCTTTAGCAAACAACCAAACCTTAAAGAAAAATTAATTAAAATCAACCATGTAATATTCGACATAACGACAAAAAAGCACCTACGTCCACGACAAATCACAACCATTACAAAAATATCACCAAAATTACATCAAGCAATACGAAATTTTAATACATACGTACAAAACCAAAATAACTTGCTATTCGCCCAAGTTCTAAAAAAATACAGAAAATCCTTAATACGAAACATGCATAAACATACATTATACGGGCACCCCGGAATTAATAAAACTTTAAAAAAATTACGTCGATTTTATCGTTTCCCAAAAATAAAGAAAACAATTCAAAAAGTTATACGCCAATACGATTTATACCGAAAAACCACAATACCACAACATAAACCTTACGGAAAATTTCAACCATTACCAGTCGCAACGCAACCATAAAATTTTATTATTATGAATTTCATCACCAAACTTTCTTTGTTAAAAAACCCAACTATAAATATATACTACGACAGTATTTTCGTAATTATTAACCGATTTACCAAATTCTCCTATTTCTTACCCTACAATAAAAACATAAACGCCGAACAAATAATATATATCTTTTTCAAAAACGTTTTCAATATACATAAATTACCACATAAAATTATCTTAAATAAAGATATTATATTTACTTCAAAATTTTGGCAAAACTTAATAACACAAATTGGCCTAAACCACAAACTATCCAATACATTCCGACCACAAACCGACGGCTAAACAAAACAACAAAATCAAACATTAAAAATATATCTGCGGTATTATATCAATTATAAATAAAACAATTAAGTTAAAAAACTACCAATCGCCTAAATCGCCTACAACACCAGTTATTACGAAAGCACCAAAACCACACCAGCCACAGCCAATTTTGGATTTACCCCAAAAGTTTACAAAAAATCGCAAAAAAAAAAACTATTCAGCATCAAGGCGATACTTTTAACAGAACAACTCAAGCAACTATATTAAGAAATAAAAACAAAACTTAAATTCGTACGAAACCAAATAAAAAAATATTACGACCAAAAACGGTTAAAAAAACCAACCTTCTCGGAAAGAAAAATAATCTACTTAACCACCAAAAACATCCAAACAAAACAACCCAGCAAAAAACTCGACTTTAAATATATCGGCCCTTATCGAATCATCAAAAAAATCTCAAATAACAATTACCAGTTAAATCTACCCCCCAAAATCAAACTTTATCTAATTTTTCATATATCCTTGCTTAAGTTAACCGCAAATACTATCAAAATACATACTAAACAAAACGACGTAAAAATAAAAAACGAATAAAAATATAAAACAGAAAAAATCTTAAACATACGAAAAGTTAATAAATTTACGCAGTACCTAGTTAAATAAAAGGGATATCCAAATTTAGAAACTTCCTGGAAACCCGTTAAAAATCTAATCGGCGCCTAGCGCTTGTTAAAGCATTTTCACTAGCAGTACCACGCAAAAAAAATTCCCAATCGAAATTAGGAAAAAACCCGTTAGGCAAAAACCACTCAAAAATCGCAGTAAACAAAAATACCTCCAAACGTTACTTTTCGGCAACAAAACGTTCCGCTTTTTCTTGCTCCTCTAATTTATCCAAAAACTACAATCCTCGATTAACCATGTCGACCCCTTTCTTGCGAAAAAACTCCTGTTAAATGTAAAACCGATCCAAACGAAACAAAGTTTCGTCCAAACGCTTCGAAATAACCTCCAGTTCGTTTCGCGTATCGCGTAATTATTAACGAATAAACACTTCCTCTATCTTCAAACGCTTTATTTCATTATTAATATTATCTAAAAACGATAAAGGAATACCGGAACCGTCGCAATATCGTTTTTTGCGAATGCAATTATCGCAACGGGACACGTTATCGGATATAACGCATTTGTCACCAACGCGAAAACAAAATATATAAAGCATAACTTCAAAACCAAAACTTGTAACAAAACGGGCCAGCACCTTTCTTTTTTTTCGTTAGTCGCGTTCGGAAAACACCCTCTCCTTACGAACACGCTATTTACGAAATTTAGTAATACGGCTGGACATAATAAGTACGGACAAACTTACTTCAACAAATTTTCGAGGCGAAAATTTAAGAAAAAGGAGATCGTATCATAAACCAACCAATAAAGGCCACGGAAACGGTCGCGCTAGGACCGAAAACAGGACCCAAATAGGTCAGTCACGAGACAGCAGTATGCAATTAAACCTAAGGATCCGAACTGCTCCGTCGGATCAGAAAGGAGCAGTATGCAATTAAACCTAAGGATCCGAACTGCTCCGTCGGATCAAAAAGGAGCAGTTAAAGGATATATACGCCTGTAATCACATAGCTAGACAGCGCCAGCTTTTAATACAACTTCGTTACCCAAGGCACCCTTGGTATTACGAGACGTAACTAAATTATCCTATTACTTTATTGCTCAAACTCCCACAGTACTCTGCCAACATAAACCCGTCGCCTTAGGTTTAATAGTTGGTTAATTAACCTAGCCGTCACAATATCCTTCGAAAATACCTCGACATTTTCGTCGTATATTATTTTAACGACATCCTTATTTTCTTAAAAATTAAAGAACAATATAAGGAATACGTTTATAAGGTGTTGTAATTATTTTAAAATGTTAATTTGCTAGTTAATGCAGAAAAAAACCAGTTTTACATATAAAAAGTGGAATATTTAAGTTATATTATTACTTTTGGATATATCAAAATAAACCCTAAGAAAATCGCTATAATACAAAATTAGGCATAACCTATTATAATTAAGGAAGTATAAGCTTTTTTCGGATTCGCTAATTATTATCGAAAGTTTATTAGAAATTTTAGCCGGATAGTTATACCCTTTAATGTTTTTATACGAAAAAAAGAAAAATTTTAATAAATACTAAAAACGAAGAAAACTTTTTAACAGCTTAAAAAGGTAATTACAAGTTAATTAGTACTAATTATGTACGATCTTAATCGCTTAATGGAGCTAGAAACTAATACGTCAGATTATATTTTGGGCGCGGTGATCGGGTAACGAAATAATTAAGGTATTTTGCATCTTATTACTTTTTTTTTATATAAGTTATAAGGATTAAAGTTTCGTTACGTTATCCCTAATAAGGAATTCCTGGTAATTATTAAAGTATTCCGCGAATTTAAACATTTCCTTAAAGGTAACCAATATTAGGTTAAGGTTTATACGGATCATAAAAATCTTACCCGGTTTACTACGATTAAAGAACTTATAATACGATAATTCCGCTACGCCGAAAAGCTAGCCGAATATGATTTCATCATTATTTACCGTAAAGGTTTAAAAAATGGTAAAGCCGACGTACTTAATAAACGACCAAACGTCGAAGAAAAAGTTATTAAAGTTAGCCATGTTATATTCGAAACCACCACAAAAAGACACCTACGTCCACGACAAATTTCGATAATCTGGCCAATACCCCAAGATATATATTGGAAAATCAAAACATATAATAAGGAATTACCAGAAAAAACAAATAAAATACGAATTCCGACAAATTGTTAAGAAAATCTAGTACGGGAAATATATAAATATTAATTATATGGATATCCAGGAATCCACAAAACCCTTAAGCGCTTTTAACGAAATTATTATTTTCCCAAAATGAAAAAAATAATACAAAAAGTTATACGTTAATGCGGCATATACGCCAAGATAAAAATACAAAGATATAAGCCTTACGGAAAGTTACAACCATTACCAGTCGCAGGGCGACTATGGGATTCCATTATTATGGATTTCATTACTAAACTTCCTTTATTAAAAGACCCAATTACGGACATACATTACGATAGCATTTTTGTAATTATTAACCGATTCACAAAATTTTCTTACTTTTTACCATATAAGGAAAATACGATAACCGAACAAATAGCATATATTTTTTTTAAAAACATTTTTAACGTATACGGGTTACCATACGAAATTATTTCAGATAAAGGAATAATATTTATCTCTAAGTTTTGGCAAAACTTAATGGCCCAGGTTAGCCTAAATTACAAATTATTTAGTATTTTCCGGCCTTAAATAAATAAATAAATAAAACGACAAAATTAAATACTTAAGATATACTTACGATATTATATTAATTACGAACAAAATAATTAGGTTAAAAAGTTACCAATAGTTCAAATAACCTACAATACCAGCTATTATAAAAATATCAAAATAATATTATCGACAGTTAACTTTAAATTTATTCCCGAAACTTACAGGGAAGCACAAAAGGAAAAATTACTTAACGTTAAAGTAATTCTTACGATAAAATAATTTAAATAGTTATACCAAAAAATAAAGATAAAATTCGAATTCGTACGTAATTAAATAAAGAAATATTATAACCAGAAAAAATTAAAAGGACCAACTTTTTCGGAGGGAAAAATAATTTATTTAGTTACCAAAAATATCCAAATAAAACGACCTAACAAAAAACTCGATTTCAAATATATCGGCCCTTACAAAATTATCAGGAAAATCTCAAATAACAATTATCAGCTAAACCTACCACCTAAAGTTAAACTCTACCCAATTTTTCATATATCCCTACTTAAATCAGCCGCGGATACCATTAAGGTACACACCAGGCAAAACGATATGGAAGTAAAAAATAA
The DNA here is from genome assembly GCA_004155935.1 of Monosporascus sp. GIB2. Classification (NCBI taxonomy): domain Eukaryota; kingdom Fungi; phylum Ascomycota; class Sordariomycetes; order Xylariales; genus Monosporascus; species Monosporascus sp. GIB2. The sequence goes on from QJNV01000191.1 coordinate 23,141, forward strand.
GCAGGAATACGAGGCAGAAAAAATCCTGGACATACGAAAAATTAACGGACTTACCCAATATCTGGTTAAATAAAAAGGGTACCCGGAATCTGAGACCTCTTGGGAACCCGCTAGGAATCTCGTCGGTACTCAGCGCCTGTTAAAACGTTTCCATTAATAGCACCCCGCAGGAAAGATTCCCAATCGAAATCAGGAGAAAAACCGTTAGGTAAAAACCAGTCAAAGGTAGCAGCGAGCAAAAACGCCTTAAGGCGCTGCTTTTCAACTGTTAAGCGCTTTGCCTTTTCTTGTTCCTCCAATTCGTTTAGGGATTGCAACCTTCGGTTAACCATGTTAACCCCTTTTTTGCGAAAAAATTCCTGTTAAGTACGAAAACGGTTTAAACGCGACAAAATCTTATCCAAACGTTTCGAAATGATTTCCAGTTTATTCCGTATATCGCGTAATTGTTGGCGAACCGACGCCTCTTTTATCTTTAAACGCTTTATTTCGTTATTGATATTATTTAAGGAAATTAAAAAAACGCTAAAACCATTACAATATCGTTTCTTGCGAATGCAATTATCGTAACGAGACATATTATCGGATATAACGTATTTATCCCCAGCACGGAAACAAAGAATATAAGGCATAATTTCGAAACCAAAATTAATAACAAAACGAACAAACACTTCTTTTTCTTTTCGTTAATTACGTTCGGAAAATACTTTCTCCTTGCGAATACGCTACTTACGAAACTTAATAATACGGCTGGACATAATGGAATAAAGAAACTTACCTCGGATAAAGATTTTCGGAACGAAAATTTGGAAAGGAGGAGATCATGTCATGAACTAACCAATGGAGGCCACGGAAACGGTCGAACTAAGACCGAAAACAGAACTTAAATAAGTCAGTCACGGGAACAAATATGCATTTAAGCATAAAAATCCGAGCTGCTCCGTCGAATCAAAAAAGAACAATATGCATTTAAATATAAAAATCCGAATTGCTCCGTCGGATTAAAAAAAAGCAGCTAAAAGATATATACGCCCGTAATTACGTAATTAAATAACGACAACTTTTAATATAACTTCGTTACCTAAAGCACCTTTAATATTACGAAACGTAATTAAGTTATTTGTTACTCTATTACTTAGATTCCCATAGTACTCTACCAACATAAACCCGTCGACTTAGGTTTAATAGTTGGTTAATTAGCCTAGCCGTCACATATAAGGCTTGGCAGGATCTAGCAACTTTAAACCCTTAATTTTATACTTTGTATTTTTACTTTTAACATATAAGATTTATATAAAAAATTATATCCTTATTTAAATTGTTATTTATTAAATTTTATTCTTTTTATATTTTTTAACTTTTATATACTTACTTTAAATTTTTATTTACATTTTTTAAATTTTTATTAATTCTGAATATTTTCGTTTTAAATATAATAACCAATATAAAATTGATATTCTCATACCTTTTAACCTTAAATGTATTCGTATAAGAAGCAATTTTATTTTTATCCTTTTTCGTTATTTTTAAAATGGAAGATAATGGGCGGGGCGTGAAGGGGGTGGTGCGTGAAGGGGGTGTTTGACTTATAAGGGGGCTTCGCCCTCTTCACAGTTAGAAGAAGGGCAGGCATTAATGATCATCTATTCGCTACCTATACTACGCAGCCTTTCTAGGCTGATTCTTCTGTCTTTCACTCTGTACCACCATTTTCCATGGTAAATACACTGGACTTAGACCCCTCTAGGGGTGCCATAACCTCCAAGCCACCAGAAATTCAGCTACTGGCTAATGACAACAATAGGTTCAATGGCCAATACATATACATGCCATCATGGCTAGGCTATTCTCTTGATAAACACGTCAGCAGGGTCTGACCTCTTTCTAGCTCGCCGTGTAAGCGTACTCCCTAACCTAATGGTCATAACCCTAGTGGAGAATGGATGTAGAGACAATACAGGCAGTACAGATGTGACCTTCCACCAAAGCGCCGTTAAGAACAACCACGGACCTTGTACAGCCGGGTTGTATGTAGTGTCAATAGCTCTAGTCCTACTAGGTTTGTGTTTCAAACGTAGCTATACGACCAGATACGGATAACTTCATCCCGACCAGCGCTTGCGACGTTGCCGCATCTGGGGCTGGAGTCCACGACAACGGTCCCAGTCACATGACCTCGAAGCCTTGCCTGGAGTTTCCCGGTCTCGATATCCCGGAATTCTATACCTTCGTTATATCCGTTTATGATCCAACGGGCGTCGTGTGTCATAGTAACTGAGCCGGTAGACTGTACTTAGCGTTAATTAATTCCTAAGGTAAGCAGGACCAAAGAGTGACCCACAAAAGGGAGCCGGAGGGTATTGATACATTTTACGCCGCCATGGTCTTCAGGGGACGTATCTCGTATATATGACAAGTCCCACAACTTGATATGCCCATTCCCAACACAGCAGAGGAGGCGTCTTCCGTCTTCGGAGAGGATGAGTGAGTCGATGGGACTGTTGGCGCCTTCAAGTATCTTGATAATACTGCCGTTTGTGCTGTCCCAGATTTTCAACCTCTCATCATTGGAACGAGTAACGAATATAGCAGCACCTAGGGATATAGCGAAAACCGTTCGAGGCAGACCATCCTCGATTGTGAGCGTCCGGATATTCGCTGAGCTTTCCACATCATAAAACCGCACCGTGGAGTGATAGTCGCCTGAAGAAAGCAAGCGACTGTCATGAGAGAACTGTAAACAGCTAATTCCGCTACCACTGATCCCCCATATGTGATGAATAGTGCCGGAACGGACATCCCAGATCTTGACCATGGCATTAGCATAGGAGATGTTCAAAGCGGGGGTTTGACTGTACCGTAATTCGGCCACCCGAGCTCCCAGCAGCGAAATACTGGTCGTTGGGGCTAAAACAAACACAACCATTTTGCATGTCTGCCTGCAGTATACAGATGCATCGGCCCGTGAATACGTCGAATATGCTGACGAGAGATCGGAAGATGGCTGCAACATAATGGCCACTGGAACTAAATGTAATGCGCAAGAGAACAGAAGAGGGGTGTGCTGGAATATGAATCGTGAGGGCATGGTCAACATTTAGTATACGGGGGACAGTCCGATCAAAAGCGATTATGTCACTTTGTCCAAGACGCTCGTAAGAGAAACTCGTATCGTCTTTAGCTGCTGAAAGGACCAGGTCAACGGTAGCTTCGTAGCCGCGCTGGTCAGCTTCGATGAGCGTTTCATAGTCAAATTCAACCGGGCTGTCCTGTTGAAGAAGGTACCGCACAACGTCGCCGTGTCCCATGACGCAGGCGTAGTAAAGCGGCGTCAACGGAGCTCTGAGTGGATTGTCATAGCTGTCCGGATGGCTTCCCGGACGTTGATCGACTCTCAATTCCCCTGTCCCAAAGAGCAATTTGACGACGTCCAAATCACCCCGGGCGCATGCTTCACAAAATAACTCCTGTCGCATCGGTTGAGACACGTCCTGTAAGCACTGCCCTTCATTCAGGAGGAGTTGGAGAACATCCCGGTCGCCTTCGCGCACTGTCTTGTACAGTGCTGCTCCCCGGTGTGGCACCATGATTTTGCCACCTTTCTCAAGCAATAATTTGCAGACCTTGAAGTGACCAGCCGCCGCTGCTAGGTAAAGGGGAGTTATCGTCGTTCCCTTCCGTCTAGCCCGTACGTTAGGATCCTCTCCGGAGTCTAGCAATGTCTCAACTAGGGCTAAATTGCCCTTCTCAGCGGCTACCAGTAGATTTATCTTCTTGTTAGCCACTTCGGGAAACTGAGCTTCGTCGTTCGGTTGAGGGTGATGCTCTCTCATGTGTTGGTCCAATTTTGACTGTGTGTCATATCCTAGTTGGAATGCGAAGCAATCTTCGAAGTGACATTGGAATGGAAGGTCATGTTTGTCTGCATGCCGTTTGCGGTCATCCGCACTTTGAAGTCCAGAAGAGAAGAAGTGGCACCACGGCTTGGAGCATTTATAAGTCGCAATGGTTCCATGGAGGTTGGCAAAAACCTCTTGCGCTTCGGGACCGATGGCGTCTGTTTGATGAAGTGCCTCTATTGTCTGCCGAATGAGACATGTCCGAATTTCGATATTGAGATGCTCATTTCGTTCACATTCATCTTCAGGGAGCAACTTGAGAGCTTGCAGAACCCCCTGGTCCCCGTCTTTCTTGAAGTTCATCTTAACTTTGGATGGCAGGCCGTAGGACTTGAGGAATTTAGCGGCTGCTTCGATTACCTCCTGCGTCTGACTCGGATCTAGTGCTGGTGCCATTTTCATGTACTCCCAAAAGTGGTCGAACCAGTACTGAACGGCATAGTCTTGTAGACCGTAAAACCCCTTGGTTGCATAAGTGGCAACATCCTGTGCGTCGACCCCACATGCGAAAGATTTTGAAGTGAGATAACGCGAACAGAAGACAGCTAGTTTGGCATGCTCGATACCAGAGTCGAGCCACTTCCTCCGGATGAGAAATCTTCGGGCATTAGCTAATGGCGGACCCTAAGAACGGAAGACTCACTCTCGGGCGGTCTCATGCACAATACGGATGCTGGCCTCAGGGTGATCCTTCATGTCTGTTGCATGATGCACATCAACGAGAGAACCACAGAGCTCTTTGCAAGTAACTCTAAGCTTTCTTTCCTCGTAGTCAACATCGCCTATGACTGGATCAATGCAGAAAAAGGACTGAATCTCGCGCCATCGAAGAAGCCGCCTTGCATGGGTGACCCAACCAATGAGTTTCAATGCATCCTCTCGTTCAGCAGTGGATGATTCCTCAAATATTCGCACAGCCACCCTTTCGTACCTATGAGAAGAGTAGCATCAGCGGAGGCTTCTGAAAGTGGTGCAGTAGTTGTGAAGTCCTCACGCCTTCTCGATTCCTTTGGGGAATGTTTCATGTTCCATTTCTTTCTTGAGCTGAGTGAGGCGTGTCTGATTAAGCAGATTCTCCAAGACTACGCGAGCATATAGGAACATTCCTGAGACGAAGTTAAAACAGTAAATGAGCCTCTTACTTTAAAACATACCTTGTGCTTCGCTTACAACGCGGGAAACAATGTCGTCCTCTATAGATGGTTGAATGTCGAATTTCGCTCGTATCCGGGCACAGAAGCGTTGGCAGTATTCACGAATATCCGCTTGATGGCCCGATGTCTCCAAGGACATTGACGGATACGGTGCGAAAACCTTGTCGAGGAGGCCACTGAAATATCTGGAGTCAGTCGTCCTTGGTCTAACTTAGTGATACAGACAGCTATAAGACATAGAGGATTTTTTTTCACTCTTAATATGCTCCGGCGGGATTGAATTCGTGTGCTATGAAGTCACTAAGCGAGGACTCTAGAATTACTTACTCTCGTTGGCCACAGATCAGCACGCGTAACTTGGGTTTCGCATCCCCTAAACCCCTTGTGATGAGAGACAAAAGCCAGTTGACTGTTTTCTCTGATTCATCCTGCGTAGTTTCGTCCAAGCCGTCAATGACGACATAAGCGATCTCGTAATTTTCCATCGAAGCCCTGATTAGATTATCTAATGTCTTGCTTGATCGTAGATTAACTCCTTCAGCACTGGAGATCTGCTCAAACAGATGGTCAGATAGGATGGCGTCCCTGCTAATCAGTTGTTCCAGGATAGCTCGAAGAAGACTGTTATGTGACTCTTTGTCCGGCTGGTTATGCTTGAAATAGAAGTAAGCCATACATCGAGTATCTGCACTTAAACGAGTCTCGTCGAGGAGCTTCTCAACGATTGCAGACACCAGCGTGGTTTTCCCTAAATGTTGTTAATCGTCCTGCATCCTTAGCTAACGGGCAACTCACCTGCACCAGGCATTCCATGGATGTACAGAACGCCATGCCCAGGTCTAGTCGGAGTTAACCATTCCTGGAACTTGGGATCCTTGAAGAACCACTTCCCAGAATCCTTCCCACTTCTGGCTTCTGTGGACATCTCCTGGTCGGTCTGATAATTGGGAGCACGGAGCTTCTCTTGAATGCATAATACTCTCTGCTTGTGCTTCTCAAGATTCTCCTGAGCGATTTGCTGCATATTCTCCGCCCGAAATTCCGCAATATCCTGACGGACTCTCTGGATCTCATATAAGGTTGCCGAGGCCTTTTCACTTTCCAAATGCTCTCGCCGGGTCGTTAGACTATTGAGAATTGGTCGAAACTTGCTATCAAATGTTTTCCATGCGGAATGGAACACGGTTTTCCATTCTTGAAAAGCTTAGTATCGGGTTTGTCGATTTACAAGAGGACGAGAAGAGGGGGAAACAAAAAAAAGGGGGGGGGGGGGGCGCGAGAGAGCGAGAACGTACTAGGCCGTCGAAAAACAGGGAGTGCTGCTTTATGAAACTCCAGGATGTCGAAGTAGTAGTCCTCAAGGACGTACGCCAGCGTAGGATACTTTTCGAATGTAGTTTGGTAATCCGCCAAGCCACGCATGACTTCCCCCACTTGGGCATATGCATCGAGTAGCTTGTCGAATGAGTCGAGATACGTCCTTGAGATCTGGAAACACACGTCCGAGTTAACTGTCAACCTTCAGCTGACACGGCCGCTTCTGGTCACTTACTCCAAGGAGGAATTTGATCGGACCCTTGTCACATACATTAGCATTTGCAGCATGCAGTGGAGATAGTAAAGTCTTGGTCAGAAGCGTTTGGCATAATCAAAATACCTGATACATCTCTCACCAGGCAAGGGAACTATTTTTTTAGGCATCTTTCCTCTCGTGATCAACCTCTGGGGTCGCTCTTACTCACCCATATGAAGCACACGAACTGATGCACATTTAGAAATACTTCTATAACTTTGCTGAGTTGCTCCATGGCTTCAACAAATGATTCAAGGCGTCGCATGTGTCTTAGCTTTCCTTCTCGGCCGTGCGTCTGCTGGATTTCTCTGCAAATATCTCGGACATCCTGTGGTGTGCAGATAGAAAATTGGCTGACAAGGTTAGGGGGAAGATCCCTTTTGAATCGGCTTAGCGCCCGATCGAAGCTGGCTGGATGCTGGCAGGCCATCTTCAAGGATCCTTAGTTCCTTGCGGACAATATTTCGATTTGCTTCTCGGCTAGGTACCGTAGACTGGAAAGGGGAGGAGCGATGAGTACTTAATAGTACCATACTGGCATACTTTCGTGTAATACTCTATGGCACAGGTACGGCAGTATGTCACAAAAGAAATGAAAGGCGATCTTCTAGCGGAGGAAAGAGTCTTCGCACCACGCAAAGATTAATGAATATGCGGGGTGGCTGTTTGGGACAAGGCACATGGCAAGGCAAACTCGGAGATTGGGAGTGTAGCGGGGGATTCGGTGTAGTTGGGCATTATTGCAGCTGGCAGTTGCAGTTGATTTGGCAGAGGCTTAGACGTCCAGCCACTATGCAGGACTCTGTGTTCTACCGACTGGCTAGGAAACCTGGTCAGCCTTGGAAGAACTGCAGCCCCTGGGCTATGCGCTTATTCTGCATCGTGATTCAATGCCAGGCTCAAAGGCTTTCCGAGGTAAGATATTCACAGCAGCCTTACCTCCTTGATAACCCCCTGGATCTTCACACACAAGGAAAATACAATGAGCAAGCCAACTTACTCTCCGATGGCCAGGGCTGATACGGGAGATAACTTACAAAATCAGCATTGCGTTCTTTCAGACCTAGGAAACGATACCTAGACAAGCTTCCGACGCGTGCGCTAAATCATTCCATCGTTACAGACCTTGTCAAGCAAATGCACTATCGCTTTAAAAGAGGCAAATAGGCGAAGATACCCTCCACGCCAAAATGTCCAATGAAGAAGTTTGTTATGGAGCCGTAAGATCCAAGTCTTGCTTACTATATATGGGTGGCCCCGTCTCATGCATTGAATATAGTTACATGATGCATCGGCAAAACTCCTGGGCACCGAGATGGCCCGAGGTGATACGCTCATCATGGCTCAAGAAGATCAATTCTTAAGCTTTCAAGTTCAAGCAGAAAGCTACTTCTATGTCCTTCTCTCTGAATCTGGTGCCAGGTTTGCGGTCTTGGATAGGAGGACCAACTCCACGCTGAAGGTTCTTCAAGGCGTACCTATGGTGCAGTTTGAAGCTGTCGTTCATCCGAGTGTTTTCGTGAAACGTCGACGGGGGAGCAAACAGGAAACACAGATATTCAATGTGTCGATTAACGTCTCTGGGCTAATGTCGGCCGCCGATGACGTGGCCGCTCGACTATCAAATGTTGCTGCATATCTCCAACATCCAATGTCGTTGCGCTCCGAGGTCATATACTACAATCCGCAATTCCTTAGGTTCCGGGATGAAAACGTCAACATGAACGATTTCATCGGTATAGGGAATGATACAGCATGGGATCGGAAGATGAACATCTCAGAAGAGATCACGCACATATTGGAGTCTTTGACGAACGACATCGGGGACAGCAACGTGGATCTACCTTTGGGGCTTGCCTCAGAACTCAAAAGGAAAGTACTGACCTCAAGATATAATTAACGGAATACCATACTGAGCTACGTCCAGACACCAAGTGGATGGGTTACGCTTCATCCGGCAACGGGAAGACAGATTATTCAGTCAGCAGCTCTCAGAACGGTTATGCCAGGCGACTATGACTCGGTACACTAAGCGCGATTGGCTCTCCTAGCGAAAGGTCGTTGGCTGATTGCTTCTTAGATCTGAAGATTCGCCATCGTTGCCATGCGGAGGGTTGATTGCAGATGTGATGGGACTTGGCAAGACGCTTACTGTACTTACCGGCATATTGGATTCAGCACCGGCCGCAGAGACTTTCGGCAACTTCTGTGGGGGTTTTGGAAATGAATCCCTAGAGAAGCCACCCGCGAAGGCGACTTTAGTTGTCGTCTCGTCTGCCCGTGAGTTGATGAGCTCTCACTTTTGATAAAATGCTAATCCGTTCTAGAGCTCCTTGAAAGTTGGGTCTCCGAGATGGTAGTGTAATTACCACTTGATCTTATCCGTAGGTTCAGCTACTAACTTCCCAAGGCATTTTACTCATGACGCTCTGAGTTCGATTCGTTTCCATGGCCAAGACCGGCCTCAAGACCCAGAAGTACTAAGGTTGTTCAACGTGGTATTAACCACCTATGCGACGCTGGCCGCGGATTATACCGGAAAAAAGGTTCTTTATCAGGTTGAATGGTATCGGGTCGTGTTAGACGAAGGTATATCCCTCTCCTCTGCGTCCGCATACAAGCTGCCTCTGCTATTGGGGACTCAATATATGATAGTTGTAAATGACTGATTTACTCCAGCTCATTGGATTCGAAACTCTAGCTCTAAGCAGTTCAAGGCCGTAGCGAATCTCCACAGTAACAGGAGATGGTGTCTCACAGGTACCCCTATTCAGAACAGCCTAGAGGATCTGTCCTCGCTCGCGCAATTTCTTCGACTTCCACCTTTCTCCAAAAGGGCATCTTTCCAAAAACACATCCTTGGACCGCTCTCAGAAGGGGGCTCTAACTTTGCAAAACCTCTTCGGTCATACCTGGAGGCTTACTGCTTGCGGAGAACCGAGAAATGTCTAAATCTACCCCTTCCGCGGCCGGAAAACGTGGTCCTTCAACTTTCGGTTGAGGAACGGCAACTCTACAATGAGTTGATGAAAAAGACAAGGCGACGAATTGACTCTATTGTCAGCAAAGGGGACAAAGTCAAAAGCAATGAGCTTTTTATAGCGATGCTTAGGATGCGCATGCTTTGCAATCTCGGGACATTCGTATACGATGGCGCTCGGAAGCGTACATCACGTCTTTTCGACCTAGAACCAGGTTGCGAACGCTGCTCCAAACCGGACAAAGACAACAGCATGTTTTTGAAGAGTTACCTATCGTGTCCGGATTGCGGGAGGCCATTGCATCAAGCTACCCCTGATCCGTTAACAGTCGACGTCCAGACCAATGAGGAAAATGATGATCACGCATGTGCACCTCGATTCTTGGTTGAGCCAGTGGATGTTTCAGCAGCGGGAGAGAAGCGCAAGCCATTCTCTCCGAACGGCTGCTCGACGAAACTCTCTGCTGTGGTGGAGAATATATTAGGTAGCGGACCGAAAGCGAAAAGGTGAACACTTCGTCAATAATTGCAGCAGTTTCCTGCTAACCCAACCAGCATCGTATTTTCCTATTGGACATCAACTTTAGACGCCCTCTCGTGTCTGCTTCACCAGACAAATGTCAAGTTTTGTCAGATTGACGGTCGAACGAGTTATGGAGAGAGGTCTCACAATCTCAAGGTCTTCAAAGAAGATCCCGAGGTCCTTGTTCTGCTTATGTCGTTTCAAACCGGGGCAGTAGGGTAGGTCTACTCGATATCGCCGCCCTCTATTTGGGTGATATTTACGTTATCGCAGATTAAACCTCACTGTCGCAAATCGAGTCCACCTCGTGGAGCCTCAGTGGAACCCCTCAGTTGAGGAACAGGCGGTTGCACGAGCCTTACGAATGGGACAGAGTCGAGAAGTGACGATTGTTCGGTATGTTATGGAGAAGACCGTGGAGCAGGTGGGTGATCTAGAAACTGTTTCTGTAGGCAGCTCGACTGATTCACCTTCAGAACATCATCAATCTCCAGCAGAGAAAGAGACAACTCGCCAAATTCACGTTCGAATCTGGATCGGATGGGAATGAATCTGCCACCCTGGAGGTGAAGGATCTATACTCTTTGTTACCTTAACAAGCAGCTAACCAAGATGCAGGATCTCAAATTGGTGTTGGACCTCGGCTCGATAGAGGATACATTGGACGATACCGGTAGTGCAAACGTATAAGCGGTCGATCGTCTCCAAAGATCCTTGTAATAAGACAGTAATATGTCATTCACTTTAAACATTCAACAAGGTCTCTTGGGAATAATTACTAAACCCATTTCTTGTAGCTGGTTATGGTAGCGTTTTCTCTGATGGGGCTTTTTCTCCGCTGATGAGGTGCTAGCCTTGATTTCCCTGACGGCGGGAGCTGAGTCCGAGATCGTGATCCGGAGGAAGAATGCCAGGGCTCAACACGGATTCTCCAGAAGTTGTGTTCGTATGAACTTGACACGGGTTGTCTGGAGCTTGCGGTAAAATAAGAACTCGACATAGTCGATTAGCCGTTGAATCTTCAGCCTGCCTAAGACCATGGAACACTTTCAGTTGGGCTAGTCGCTATGTTCGAGCAAGTTACCAGCTTCCTAATATTGAAGACACACCTGCGCATACCATACCTACATTTCTGGCGAATGGCGATAAGAGAGCACCCATAACACTTTCTTCCATGATATGGTCAGAGCTCAAACTGATATCGCCGCCCGGCCAATAAGATAATCTATAAATCACTTCTACTGCCCTTTTAGGCAACGCGCTAGTTAGCCATGGCTGAGGACTGTTATGGGTGCTGTCCTATCGCCATCAACGGATCTTTCCATTCTCAGGGGCGGCTATTGGCGCCGAGCAGCTGGTTGGCCAATCACGATCGACAATGCCTAGAACCATACTTGACGCAATGCACTAGAAGTGTCCAGACCTTCGAGCTTGGGTTATCGGAATCATTGAGACGTCCATTATAGACTTATATATCTATGTATCTAAGTTTTAAGAGAGCGAGTTACATCTACTCACACTTTGGGTATCGTCACACTCGTTGCATCTTGTTCCTCAACCATAGATTAGCATTGCAATTGCTGCCTAAAAGGAGCCCGCAGGGAACCACGTCAGATACTTCACCCATTTCTTAGGAGCAATCCGGGTTCCAATTACTCGTTGCAGAACCTCCCAAATTTAATCTGGACATCTGAAGCTCGACCAGAAGCGTACGGAATAGAAAACCGTTTGATATAACCGTCCCTGTGACTCTGACCCGATGGATGCTCAAGACCTTGCAATAACTATTCGACCGGCACGGAACGATCAAGCTACATATATCGTGGAGCCCACAGCGGCGCACTCACACACAATTATCTTACTCCACGGACTCGGCTCGAACGGGGAGAAGTTCGGCCGTGAGCTGCTCGAGACGGGAACGACGTCAGGCGGCCGGACGCTCCCCCAACTGTTGCCCGGCACCCGCTTCATCTTCCCCACCGCAAAGCGCAGACGCTCTAGTACGTTCAAACGCGCCCTGGTTACGCAGTGGTTCGACATCGCGCGTCTACCTGACCCGGCGTACCGGCAGGAAACGCAGCTCCAGGGTCTGGCTGAGTCCGTAGTGGAACTTTCCGAACTTCTCCGCCTAGAGATGGTCAGCATCTCCCCGCAGAACATTATACTCGGCGGGATCAGCCAGGGCTGTGCCATGGCACTCTCGTTCTTGCTTGCACTAGATCACCCGCTTGGCGGGTATATCGGTATGTGTGGGTATTTGCCGTTCCAAAAGGATATCGAAGACGCCGTCAGCGACGAGTCCATGGCAGAGATAGACGAGGATGATCCGTTCGCTTCCGAGGACGACGACATTGACCCCCACGCAGATCAGCAGCTATCACTGGCGGACCCAGCGGTCAAAGCCCAAGTCTTTGAAAGGGACCTCCTCTGTCTTCCGCCTTTGCCGAGTAGGGGGAAAGAGACCACCGCATGTTCAACCCCCGTATATCTTGGGCACGGGGATGCTGATGAGAAGAAGCCATACGCGTTGGGGGAGGCTGCTGCCAGGACGATGCACACTGCTGGGTATGAGGTTTCGTGGAAGTTGTACCCGGGGCTGGGTCACTGGTACAAAATCCCGGATCAGATTGATGATGTCGTCGAGTTCATTCGAGGACCAGTTGGTTGGCCGATATCAGATGAGGAACGAGGCCACGGTCCTTAGTGACCACGTGAAACTTGGCTTACTCCTTTGAGCCCCCTGTTGTTGCTGGAAGCATATCCCATGGCCGAGCAGAGTAACCTTGCTCGTTACCTGTTTCGCTGATAAGTAAAACTTATCAATTTCGGCCAGTGCTATGACCGTCGTGTAGCATGCTCCTTCATGCCTGGTAGACTGTTGTATAATATAATACTAGACTCTGCTTGCCGCTCTTTTGGGCTGAGCAGATATTATGAAAGTCTACCCTGAGAGGGAGGGGGTTTAAGAGGTGACGTCGAGACATCGAGCAGTGACGAGGCGCCTGGATAGCGCTACGCAAGTACGTAAAGTTCTAGTTTTGCGGCTGGTCTAGCTCTAAAAAGCCCCACTTGGGAGCCCCATCCACCTGTGTCAGACTCTCCAGTCCACTGAAGAGTTGCTACATCCCTCCAATCGACCACACCTGTATCCCAATGCAGTGGTATATGTTGACGGAAGGGACTAACACTCATCATGCTCAGACCAATCCTCAAGGTTTCGGTTCGTCCCATTGGACTGCGGTCAAGCCATCTGAACAGGAGCGCTGTGACTCGCTTGATCTCCACTTTGGCAGATTTGAAAGCCGACCTCACTGCCCCGAATGGCAAACAGTTCGCTTTACCGACTGGTCTATTCATCAACAATGAATTCGTCAAGTCAAGCTCCGGAGCTAAGATTACTAGCATCAATCCGACGTAAGTCTTGAGGCTTGCTGTGGGTGCGTAGACAGTTCTTCACTCCGACTTACCCTCCCCACAGGGATGAGCGCGAGATCTGCTCTGTCGAAGCTGCGAGCGCCGAGGATATCGATAAAGCAGTCGAGGCCGCTAGAGCTGCGTTCGATCATGAGACTTGGAAAGATATATCAGGGACAGAGCGCGGTCTCTTGATGTTCAGGCTGGCGGACTTGATCGAACAGCACAAGGAGGTCCTTGCTACCATTGAGACGTGGGACAACGGCAAACCCTTTGCAGATTCTATGGTTATAGATTTGCCAAATGTGGTTAACACACTAAGATACTATGCCGGTTATGCTGACAAGATCCATGGTCAGACGATTCCCATATCCAATCAGAAATTTGCGTACGTCCTCAGGCAGCCCCTAGGGGTATGCGCGCAGATCATCCCAGTATGTGTCCCAGAGTGGCTCAAGATGTCAGAGTCTTCGTTCTGTTAGGCAAAAGAGTTATCACTGATCGCAGTCGCAGTGGAATTATCCTCTGATGATGGCTGCCTGGAAGTTGGGTCCAGCTCTCGCATGCGGAAACACTGTTGTCCTGAAGCCCGCAGAGCAGACGCCCTTATCTGTCCTCTACTTTGCAAATCTCGTTCGTGAGGTAGGCTTTCCTCCCGGGGTTGTCAACATCGTCAATGGCTACGGAAAAGGAGCTGGGCAGGCACTCGCCAGCCATATAGGCATCGACAAGATAGCCTTCACCGGCTCGACGGCTACAGGAAGACAAATAATGAGAAGCGCTAGCATCAATCTGAAAAATGTCACGTTAGAGACGGGCGGAAAGTCGCCATTACTAGTGTTCTCGGATGCAGATATCGAGCAGGCGGCTAAATGGGCTCATATAGGCATCATGAGCAACATGGGCCAGATTTGTACGGCCACTTCTCGTATCTTAGTCCACGAACTCGTCTATGATGCTTTCGTCGAGAAGTTCAGGCAGGTCGTCAAAACAACGAGCAAGATTGGAGATCCCTTCGTCCCGGATACGTCCCATGGGCCGCAAGTCACCAAGGAACAATACGACAGGATTTTGTCGTTCGTCGAATCAGGGAAATCCGACGGCGCGACTTTGGCCACCGGTGGCGAACCTTGTCGCGTGAACGGTAAAGGCTACTTCATCGAGCCTACTGTCTTTACCGATGTCAAGGCCCGTATGAAAATCCACCGCGAAGAGGTGTTTGGTCCTTTCTGCGTCGTCCTGCCATTCAAGACTGAAGAGGAAGCGATCGCCCTGGCCAATGATACCATGTACGGACTGGGCGCCGCCGTCTTCAGCCAGAACCTGGAGCTCTCCCACCGTGTCGCGTCCCGCATCGAAGCCGGCACTGTATGGATTAATTCCTCTCAGGATTCCGATTTCAGGGTGCCGTTTGGCGGATACAAGCAGAGCGGCATCGGGCGGGAACTGGGCGAAGACGGTTTGGCTGCATATACCCAGATAAAAGCCGTCCACGTCAATATGGGAACCAGACTATGATAGCTGTGATTGTGTTCCGTCGCGGAAGCTCTAGAGCTAGTAGTGCGTGCTTACTGCCTGATCTTTCGATCTGGATCTTCGCCTTGCCGAATCGTTACTTGACCCGAGCCTGGAAACCCAACCGGCGTTCATCCATACCCCCGGAAATCACACATTCCACGCGATTAAGGGTGGTACTTCAAGATTTAACATGGCGGATCGTAGCCAGCGGACGGCTAGGGTTTGGTCTAGGCCTGGGGGGGTTTTTAGGGCCGGCGCCATTCAGGTATATGGCGTTAATATGTGTAGTAGTTGTGGCGTTGTCGGTGGTGTTGTGGCAGAAGTACTAAGCCTGTTCTGGCTGCGCACTTAGATTGTATAGGTAGGGCGGAAAGTGACGAACGGTGGGGTTGCCAAAGAGCGTGTAACTCGGGTTGATTAACGATTCAGCGAGGTCGACCTAGCTGGCGCATCGATCTTGGGGTAATGAACCACGGCCTTTTTCAATTGAGCACCGGAAGTCACGGATGTTGTTGCGTTCGCAGGAAGGCCTGTAGCTGAATACCTACTAGGCCTTATGGCCTGGCGTAGAACCACTTGTAGTGGTATTTGCCGCTACAGGGCAGTTAGCAGGTACCGACAGAGCCCTACCAAGGTGGTTGACAATTTTTAGGGTGCTCCAAGTTCGGATACCTCATACTGGGTACCAACCAACCAAAGCAAATGAAAAATAAAATCATCCTGATAGTCTTCGAGATCCTAAGGTAAAATCTTTGTTTTTATTATTTATAAATTGGTAGTTGCTGTCTAAATAACCTTGGAAGTAAAGGTATGCCATTTTAGAGCGTGACAACTGTTTTGTCAACCACCTCGCCTTCGTACCTAAAGGAGCTGAATTGTTGGGCTGTTGCTTCTGCTCTGGGGTTTTGCACAGGGGATATCCATCGCCCCAGATGGTTTTCGGTCGCCCGAATCCCCAGATATTCCATCAACCCCAAGTTCCTCGTGCTCTGTCGGGAAGCGTCGCACGTCGGCATTTCGCATATCTTCGCCTGAAGCTATGGTCCTCTCGTCGGCCGCTGTGGAATCTCTTCCCCATGTTTTGTTGTTTCCGCCTGTAATCTACGCTGACTGTTATAAGGTTATCGTGGCTCCTAGTAAGCAGGCCCACGACAAGACACCATGATAATCGTGTCTAGGCGTGATGTAAATTTCTCTTGGACTACCTAGGCTTTTCCCATCTCCCTAGGGGGCACAGTCTCATATTTACAAGATACTCTAGGCTAAAAAGAAATTGTCTTAGCATACGGTACTTTTACCTTTGATTCGGGCCGAGCCCTGTTCGGCGGAAGCGCGATTTCCTTGCCTTAGAACATGATGTCGTGCATCACTAGCAACGGACATAGATCTCGGGATCGGGGTTGAAGACGTGCGCCAGCTTGTAGGCTCTGCCTGACGCGATCTACCGGTATTAATGACATGTAGGTGCTAATAAAGTTTCATTATGCAGGGGCGCCGGTCCGGTCCAACTGCCGCTAGATGATTTCTGGTACTGGTAGGTCCGGTGCAACCGCATGCAGCGATCTCTTCCTTTTCGCCTCTCTACCACCTAGCCGTCCCCCACTATGAAACCAGCATTCAACAACAACGCAATAAAATAACTTAACAGCGCTCAGGCAACTTCGAATATCCGAGGGTGCGAAGGATCACAGTTGATGCCCCTGAATTTAATATCGTTGCCCACTTATCTTTAGGCACGGTCTCTTGGTTCGCGATCTTGCCCGCAAGCGGGGTCGTGGCACAGGCTCTATCCTGATATCTCCCAGCTACCTGTTGCGCGAAGTATACCGTATTAACCCTCGAAATTCGTTGAAAGCTAATGCAGGCTAAAGGGTCCACTGTCCAGGGTTCCCCAGATGGAATGGATTTTCCCTCTTTTAAAATTCGTTGCCCTATTTTTAACTTTTTCATCCCTTTTTCTAGTAAAAGGGATAGCTTTCGGAGTTTCGTCTAATCCACGGCACTAGCTTGTCTTGGCCTGCCTTAGCTTTCCACGAATTTCGAGGGCTAATACGGTACTTGTATAATCAGCCACCTACACAATGGTGATGTCTCTCCGAAGGAGACTTGCATAGGTATGCCTTAGCTATGCCCACCTTGTCGGGTGAACGGCCAACTGAACCCCACATGTAGATAGCATCTGGACTCTTCCCAGATTCGTGCAGGTAACGTTACGCGGCGAAAAGTTCCAAGGTCCGGTCACAGCGAGTTGAGACTTTCCCGCTATTGTGAATCCTATAGTGCCGGGGGACTCGGTGATTCATAATACCACGCACGGGACATTCTTCTGGATCACCACTCTGGATGCCCAATCCAGTAACTGCAGTTCATTACAGCTGCTCCACTTTCTACGTCCATCCATGCTGGGGTCGGGTCGAACCCTGTAGTTGCATTGAGGTCATCACCCCTGGCAAACAATCCAACGCCCAGATCCCTATATAACTAAAGTTTGGAGACGCCAAATGTTCGCGTTTGGGCTTTCTCTCTTCCACCGGATTTGGCTCGCTGGCATTCCTGGTCCCCGATATTTTCTACTGGTGCTGTGTGCTCTGCAGAAGCAAAGCTTCGACATGATGAGCCTCCCTAGCTGCGGCAGGATCCTGTCGTCCTTGTTCCTGCTTTCTATCGCCCCCGCTCTGGCAATCTGGCCTGCCCCCGAGAAGATCAGCACCGGTGATAAGACGCTGTGGATAGGCGAAGATATCCATATTACTTACAACGGCCAACTAGTACGCTGGATTCCTACCAATGTCCGCCCTCTTGATACAAATTATACTGATGCTTCTTTGCTCCTCCAACAGCTGCCGTGGAACATCAACTCTCCGGCAAACTGCAAGGAATTTTCCAGCACTGAAATAGTGAGGGCCGGAGTCTCCCGTACTCTGAAGGCCATTCTGGAGGACGCCTTCGTTCCATGGATGTTGTATGACAGGTTAGCGCTGGAGGAGACTGAGCCGAGCACCTCGGCCGAAAAAACTTTCATCACGAGTATTACTATCGTGCAGAATGGGACTGAAAAGTCATGGAAATCCTTGTTAGGTGATGTTGACGAGTCATACAAGTTAAGCGTCTCTGGCGCCGGTGAGGTTAAGATCCACGCGGTGTCATCGATTGGAGTGTTGCGAGCCCTAGAATCGTTCTCTCAGTTGTTCTTCCAGCACTCTGAAGGTGGCGTGTACACCGCGATGGCCCCGGTAGACATCACCGACAAGCCTCAATATGAGCACCGAGGTATCCTCTTTGATGTTTCCAGATATTACTTCTCCCTCAAGTCTATTTACCGGACTATCGACGCTATGGCCTGGAACAAGCTCAACCGATTGCACATTCACGCCACGGACTCTCAGTCGTGGCCCCTCGAGATCCCTGCGATGCCGGAGCTATCCGACAAGGGCTCGTACGCGAAGGGTAAGACTTACACGCCCGAGGATATTGAGTCCATCCAGAAATACGCGCTTCAGCGCGGCGTGCAGGTCATCTTCGAGATCGACACCCCGGGTCATTTCGGAGTTGCTGCTCTATCGCACCCGGAGGTCGTCGCCGCATGGCAAGCTGCCCCTTGGCAAAACTACTGCGCGGAGCCTCCTTGTGGTCAGCTGAAACTGAACGAGCCCAAGGTCGACGAGTTCCTCGACACCCTAATGGACGACTTCCTGCCTAGGACGAACGCCTACTCGTCGTACCACCATATCGGAGGTGACGAGGTCAACTTCAACGCGATTGCCCTCGACGAGACTGTTGGAACCAATGATTCTACCGTCATCCAGCCGCTATTACAGGACTTCATTGACAAGCACCACGACCGAGTAAGGAAGCATGGATTGACTCCTATCGTCTGGGAGGAGTTCCCCCTGCACTACAACGTCACGATGGGAGAAGACGTAGTTGTGCAGTCCTGGCTGGGAGACGAAGCTGTCAAAGACCTGGTCAGCCGCGGCTTCAAGACCATCGTTAGCAACTACAACTTCTGGGTAAGTGAATGAGTAGGATTATAAAACACCCCATGCGATTATAAGCTGACGACACATGAAGTACCTCGACTGCGGCCGCGGCCACTGGCTCAACTTCGACAACGGCCCCGCCTTCGAGACGTACTACCCGTTCAACGACTGGTGCAGCCCGGCGAAGGGGTGGAGGCTCATCTACTCGTACAACCCCCGGGCAGGGCTTACCGAGGAGGAGGCCAAGCTCGTCATTGGCGGCGAGGTTGCCGGTTGGAGCGAGTCCATCGACGAGACCATCATCGACAACATCCTCTGGCCGCGGTCGAGCGCGCTCGCCGAGGTCCTCTGGTCCGGGCGCACCGACGCCGCCGGCCAGAACCGCTCGCAGATAGACGCCGCCCCGCGGCTATCCGAGTTCCGCGAGCGCATGGTCGCCAGGGGGGTCCTGTCTGCCCCGATCCACATGCCGTTCTGCACGCAGGGCATGAATGCCACGGCCTGCGAGCTCGTTATGTGAGCTAAGCGTGTTGCATGAAACCTGTCGGCGAGGCTCATGTATAAGTGAGAGCCACTCGGCGCTTCTTGTATAAGTATCGGTTACTGAACGAGCACGCGATGTATTCGTTTGTGTATATACTTTTTGGGGCAATTTTAGTGATGAAACAGATTAAGTCCGACCCAGACGCGGGAACCAGACCCTTAAGTGCTTTATTGTTTCTTTACTCTGATAATTAACAATGGTGACTTAGTGGCAGTTGGTACGCGCCCTCGCGCCCTCCTCAGATGACCGCCTTAGGGACTCAGCCCGAGCTTCTGAATCCCCCACAGTATCGCAGTCTGTTCCATTGCTAATCCTGCCAGGTTAGCAGCGGCCCCCTACATAGCCTGTAGCATGAATACTAGGGAGTCGGTCTCCTGTAGTTCATTATGACCTATAAACGGGAATCCGCGTTTCGAAGCGTGATGCATGACTAGGCTACTGTACCCCCAACTGGTACCGTTACGGAATGCTGAATCCTAAAATCTCGACAAACCGCCGTCGTAGTCCCGAACGAGAAGATCAGTGGCGTGTCATAGCCGGCCAAGACGTACGCGAACTCGAAGTTCGAGGGTGTAGAACGTGCCGCGGCGCGGCCTCGCCGAAGCCGTTCATGGCCGAACGGCGACGCTCGCACCACCATCACGCCGTTGGTAAAGGTGTGCCGCCACTCGTTAAGCTGGCCGCGCGCCGCGTTGCGGTACGCCTTGTTTTCGCCGGGGTTATGCTCCAGAGAACGTGGTTAACCTCTTCGAGGAAGGGCAAAAATAATTGGGGAACGCATACGACACGAGGGATTCGCTGACCGTCACGGACCCAACTCCTGATGCCCTAGTGCTTATCCAGCGGCGAGCGGAAGGGACCAGAGTTTTCCACGTGGTATGGTCGTATGTGCTGGGATACTTTGCTATTGTCGGTTATAAAAGCCCCTAGGAAGAAGGATGCGATGGGGACATTGCCTGCCTTCTAGCTTTCTTACCGGCCACTTCCTTTACCTTGAGAGGCTGCGCAATAACGAAGTCGTAATGGGGCCTTTGCCAAGACGGGAAAGAGCTTATACCTACCCTACAGACCCGAGAGGAAAGGGAAGTCGCCCATTGCGGGGAGGCTAGGTGTAGATGTTCTAGCCAAGCGGAGAACTTGAGTTAGATGGGGCAAGATGATGTGCTACAGCAAAACTTCTCCATGACGATAATCAAGCATTGCCACTTTGATAGCGTTATAACAAGCTATTAGGTATGTACTAAGCCTTACAAATGATTTTGCACTCCATGTGATAGGAAGGTGCAGTTCGTAAACTTTCAGCATTGCTTGCTGAACAACCGATTTTAATGGTAATACTATGTCATACAGGATAAGTTTAACATCCTAGTCAGATATTTCCCCCCTTCAAATTAGCTTTAAACTAAGGAATTTTAGTCCTCTTACTATGATGTTCTTATGTTAAACATTTTAAATATTAATATTTATATTTTTTATAAATTTCAATTAAGTAAGCACTTATATAAATTTCGACCTTAATATAGTAATAGCGCTGAGTTTATCTTTAAGAGATATTTAATAAGGATGCTAAACCGGCCTTATCCTTAACAGTATAAAAGGGGTGAAGTTTTAATGTATGAAGATTAATCAGCTATCGATGACATAATCTTTTCAGGACCTATTTCATAGCTGAAACTTATATCTGTACATTTAGTAAATTTTAAAAGACATGATAAACGTTCATTAGGTGCATTGCCGAAAAATGGGATCGTACCCACAGCAACACATTCAGCACCTTTGAAATGCCTGGGGTACAAGTCCCATAATACATCGCCAAGGAAACCCGAAGTATTCAGAATCAGCTGCATATGTTGAAAGTTTCTTCAGTGCCCAAACCCACCGGGCGGGGTCCTGAACCTACCCCTCCTGCCCCCCCTCAGATACGATGCCCCGCGAAAAATTTTCTGGCAGTAGGATATTGGGACATGTTGACAACAGCTATACAAATCATTACCCTTGTTTGATGCATATAATGCCGTTACGGGAGCAGTATTTCCGTTAAGCCGCTAGCTGGTTTAAAATAATGTTAATGGGTGAGTGCGCGCGTAGTTTAAGGGGGCGTATGTATCAATTGATTTATGTTAAATTTGGGTTATCGCGGTAGTTTCCTCTTGATAAAGGCAAAAATGCAATGAGGCTTTATGCCTACATCTCCCACGTTATGACACCTTTCACCTAGTTTGACGCCCACAACTCTCACGGGATGGCGAAGAGACCGGTTATCGGAATTTTGGGCGGCGGCCAGCTGGGGCGAATGCTCCAGGAGCAAGCCGCACTGCTCGGCATCGAGCTCGTGGTGCTCGACGAGGAGAACTGTCCCGCGCGCCAGATAAACCAGAACGACAAACATGTCACGGGCTCCTTTAAGGATCCGGAGAAGATCCGCGAGCTCGCCAAGAGGTGCGATGTCCTGACAGTCGAGATTGAGCATATCAACACCGAAGTCCTCGAAGAGATCGCTACAGTTGGTGTCGAGGTTGGTGGCCAGATGAAGAAAGTACCCGTGCATCCATCATGGGAGACTCTGCGCTTGATCCAGGATAAGTACCTCCAGAAAGAGTATTTCAAGAAGGAAGGCATGCCCGTCGCGCCCCAGACAACGATCGAGTCCGGAGCGTCCATGCTGGTCTCGCTGCAGGAGGCTGCAAAGACCTTTGGCTTTCCGTTCATGCTCAAGGCGCGAAAGGGCTCTTATGACGGCCGTGGTAATTTCAAAATCAGCGGTCCCGGCGACTTTGAGGAGGCCGTAAATGTTATGGGAAAACTGTCTCTGTACGCTGAAAAGTTTTTGCCATTTCACAAGGAGCTGGCCGTCATGGTGCTAAGGACGGAGAACGACGAGGGTAAGCTAAAGGATGTCTACGCTTATCCGGCAGTTGAGACGGTCCATGATGAGAATATCTGTACCAAGGTCTTCTATCCTCCACGAGGAGTGCCAACCGACGTATGCGAGGAGGCGAGAAAGGTAGCTTCTGGTGTTGCCCGGACACTAAAGGGTAGAGGTGTCTTTGCTGTGGAGATGTTCCTTCTCCAAGATGGTAAGCTTTCTCGAAGAAGGCCTCGATTGAGATGCTTATGTTGCGGCAGGTACCCTAGCGATTAACGAGGTTGCCCCGAGACCGTAAGTATTTCATCGGTGATTGTATTCCCAGCGCACCCAAGGATCCTCGCTGTGTATTTCGGGAGGTTGTGACAATTAACTCGTCTGCAGTCACAACTCGGGCCACTACACAATTGAGGCTATACCATACATGTCTCAGTATAAAGCACAGCTTTACTCTATACTTGACAATATCCCACCCTCTATCAAGTTGCAGCCTCGTGTCTCGGGCGCGATTATGCTTAATATATTGGGAGGCGCCACTGAGGACTCGCATGAATCGCTGGTCGATCTGACTCAATCGCTTTATGATGATAGCATGGACATCTTCCTGCATTTGTATGGCAAATCCTCCAAGCCCGGCCGCAAAATCGGACATATCACCGTCACCTCCTATTCACCGGATGCAAATCTCGAACAACTGGCAGCTCCCCTGATCAAAGAGGTCGATCACATCCGCCAGGGCCGCCTTGATATGAACTCAGCCCAATTACGTCCTGATGATGCTGCAACCTCTTCTCAACCGCCACCTGCATCCTCGACCTCTTCCCGCGACGCTACCAACCCCTTGGTAGTGATTACCATGGGCTCTGACTCGGACCTCCCTGTGCTTAAAGGCGCATTCGAAGTTCTCGAGCGCTTCCGCGTTCCCTACGATTTTACCATCACTTCTGCCCACCGGACGCCGCATCTCATGAGTGAGCTGGCCAAGTCCGCCGCCGGACGCGGTATTCGCGTTCTCATCGCGGCCGCTGGTGGCGCGGCGGCGCTACCTGGTATGCTCGCCTCCGAGACGACAGTACCTGTCATCGGCTTGCCCGTCAAGGCGACACACCTCGACGGCTATGATAGTCTCTTAAGCATTGTTCAGATGCCGCGTGGCTGTCCCGTCGCCACGGTAGGCATTAACAATTCGACGAACGCGGCCCTGCTAGCCGTGCGCATCCTTGGGTCTGGCGACGCGGGCTACAGGCAGGCCATGGGGGACTACATGCAGGGGATGAGCGATGAGGTTGATGCTAAAGCTGCAAGGCTGCAGGAGGTCGGATGGGAAATGTATCTGGAGGGAAGGAAGTAGATTCACTGCCTCCAAAACCTGCTGGCACGGGAATTCTCAAGGGAAAACAACCCGGACGGTCTCATGAAACGCTATAGGCTCGTTCCGGCATTAAGGAAGGACCTTGAAGAAGCAGAGAGGCAGGTAATGTACTCACGCGCTTCGTAGGTGACACGAATTGCCCCTATGATAATACCATACAGAATAAACTATGGGCGTACGGCATTGTCCGAATTCCGACCGTTTTCCCAAAAAGAATTGTGCTTAATAGATAGGCACGAAGGACGTCCCCTTTTCGAGGCAAATTGGAATCCGGTTTCGAAACCATTGCACTGCTTGGTATGGCTGGCGAAATCGTGCAGCAGACCAATCACAAAACAGGGGAGCGTAACCCCTGCTCCTGAGGTATCCAAGCAAGCGGTACTGAAGATTAACTGCGTAAGCATCTGACAGAACAAGGTTGTCAAGTTTGGGACCTAACAACAGAATGAATAAAATTAGAGAATTAAAAGGAGCTACGTCGTTTAAATCCTTAACGCTCTTCTTAATAGCAACATTTTCTACTTTTTAGTTAGCATTATGTGCGGTATTGTTGGTCCATAGAATAGACAGGTCTATGAGAAAGTTGCAAACTGTTTTCAGCACCGCCTGCCACGCACTGCATGAATATCAATAACCTGAGAATATCATAATAGATCAATCATGTCGTCCTTGCTACCCCTCCGATTCCGCACCCCCTTGTTTTAGCCCTCACCCCCTGCTGCGCACGCCGTTGGTGAGACAAATAATCAATCTGTTCCGAGACTGGTGAATCTCTCCCTGCGATTGCGGCAGGCCGGCGGAACGAAATGTGCCCGAAATCGTATCCAGTTCGTTAGGGTGTGAGGAGTCATGTTGTGGAGGCGTGGGGTAACTTCCAAGGCAGAGCTGTGCACTAGGGAGGATCGGTAGGGCCGACGTCAGCACGTCGTATCCATCCATCCTTGATCTAGGTCGAGCCCACTGCGAGGCGAGTAGGGTCAGGGTGGCTGTGCATACTTACGTCCATAAACATGCGTAGTAATCATAAAACAGGCTACCTTCTTCCCGTTCAATTGACCATGATCAGTCGCTTTCCGCAGATTGCGAATTTGACTCCCTTTTTCTTCAGCATGTCGAATGACTTGCTTCGACGTCCAGCTGGATCCAGATAGCTCCTCTAGACCATCGCATGATTTACATCACGCCTCAGCTGAGCGGGCCTCGACAGACAGCCCATGCCGTTGTGTATAGTGAATTGAACATATCCAAAACTTTTTGTGTTCTTTCCCTTGACCCCGGCGTCCCGGTTCTCATTAAACGTTCAAGTGGAGGTCATATTCCTTCTCCCATCGTAATATCGGATTCACTACCGCCCGTCTCCGCGCACCATGGCGCTCATCGAAGAAATCTTAAGCCATGTATCCCCAAAGTCTATCCTCCTTTTCTTAGGCATCAGTTTTGTGTTCTGGCGCATATTCCTGAGGATCAATGAGGCAACTCGGCTACATCGGTTGGGCGGCGCGAGGGCTACTGTGATCCCGTGGAAACTGCCCTTTGGTAAGACTACATCAGGGAGAGACCATGCTGAGATGGGAACTCCAACCTCTAACCCTAATCAGGCATCGATATTGTGTACAGGCAGCTCAAGGCCACCATTGAGCATAAGAATTATGACAGGTTCCTCCAGCAGATGTCCTATACGCCGAACTGGACAGGCGAGTCTCGCGTGCTTGGTAGCCGGTTCGTTATCACGGCGGATCCTGAGAATATCAAGGCCATTCTAGCCACGCAGTTCGACGACTTCGGAAAGGGGGAGCCGTTCCACAGGGAATGGCACGAGTTCCTTGGTGATTCCATCTTCACCACCGACGGCCACAAGTGGCATGCTAGCCGTCATCTCATCCGGTCTATGTTCATCAAGGAGCGCATTAGCGACTTAAACTGCTTCGAGTCTCATCTCAAGACGCTATTCAAGGCCATCGCTAACGGCGGCGCGTTAAATGGGGAAAACCAGGAAGTGGATATTAAGGCCGGGAATGGCAGGCCACTGGAGATTAGCGATCTCTTCTTCAGATACACTCTGGACGTGGCAACTGACTTTCTACTGGGAAAGGACGTCCAGTCTCTGACGTAAGGAACTTCCCAAGCCGGACCCCAGGGCCGGGATTGATACAAGAAACTTACCCTAGGCTACCAGTACTCCCCGACAACAGTTCGCGGATGCGTTCAACGAGGTTCAGAGGATGCAGAATATCCTCAGTCGCGCCGGTGTCCTGAACCCGCTAGTGCCGCGCAAGTCTTTCCGCGCCGGGCTTAAGGTCGTGAACGAGTTCTTGAATACCTACATCGACCAAACGCTGCGGCTGAGCCCGGAGGAACTCGCATCGAAGACAAAGTCGGACCACGACTACACCTTCCTGCACGAGCTGGCCTCATTCACGCGCGACCGCAAGGTCATCCGCGCCCAGCTGATCGCCGTGCTGCTAGCCAGCCGCGACACCACGGCCGCGACACTCTCGTGGACCTTCTACGAGCTGGGCCGGCACCCGGAGGTCGTCCAGAAACTGCGCAACGAGGTCATCAACCAGGTGGGCCCGAACCGCACACCCACGTACCGCGATCTCAAGGACATGCGGTACCTGCAGAACGTGATGAACGAGACGCTACGTTTGTATCCGGCGGTACCCTTCAACGTACGCAGGGCCCTGAAGGACACCACCCTCCCGCGCGGCGGCGGCCCGGACGGCTCGCTGCCGATCCCCGTGCTCAAGGACACGCCCATCGCCTACTCGACCATCGGGTTGCAGAGGCGCGCCGACTTCTACCCCCCGTCTTCGTCATCCGAGAAGTCGTCGGGCCCCGATACCTTCGACCCCGACCGCTGGTACCACTGGCAGCCCAAGCCGTGGCAGTTCGTGCCGTTCAACGGGGGCCCGCGCATCTGCATCGGGCAGCAGTTCGCGCTCACCGAGATGGGCTACGTCCTGACGCGAATGCTTCAGAGGTTCGACAGGGTCGAGAGCTTCATGCACGAGATCGACGGCGGCAGGCCCAAGATGAAGGCCGAGATCGTCATCCAGCCCGGCGACGGCGTGAGGGTCGCGTTATGGGAGGCCAAGAAATAGGTGGGAACAGGAAATTTAACATGGAAATGACTATAAACATCCTGTATGAAAATGAGAGCTGGAAAATGGAAGCACTGGACATGTGGAGATCCAGTCACTGGCAGGGTCTAGATTTTCAAGGCTGGAGAGATGAGATGTCGAAATTGATGACGGCTCAACCCTGTAGGCATGCGATTCACGGCTTGGTAGCCAATAATGACAGAGAAAAGTATGAAGTGCTCAGGTCCTAGGATATGGGTATAGTGCTTATCAAGGACACGGGTAGCGAAGGAAGGGGGATAAAGAAGTTTCACCATTGGCTACCGGTCGGAATGTTGCGAAGCATAACGGGGATCAAATGAACCGTAAAAGCCGAACGAATCCAATGTTACCCTTTCCCAAGGCACCTATATAAACTAAGCGGTCGCCTCGCTGCAAAGCATGACTTACCAAGCTGGTCCAGTCGGTATGTCATGTATGTCCACTAGAGCCTCCGCATTTTACTACCTAAACTTTACGCAATCTCTTCAATCGCCGTGCTGAGGTCGCCATACCACTCAAGAATTGGAGCTGCAAATTCAGCGCTTTGAACCATGAGCACGAGGCGCATGTTAAAACATTCGGTCTTGATCCTTGAATTAATTCTCATGCAGCCGGTAAACGCCATGCTCACCGCTTCCGCATCCATTCCAATCAGTGCAGCCCAAAGCTCTCCTTGACAGCGGCACCGAACCGTTCAATAGCCTTTCCCATGTTCTCCTCTGATGCGGCCGCGAACGTAACCCTGAAGAAGAGGCCGCTCAACGGCAAGTCGGGCTCCGCCCTGAACCACGAGCCGCGGCAAGCTAAGACCCCCTTCTCGATACACGAGTTGAAGATCTCCTCTTCAATCTCGATGATCGATTTGGTTGACCCTTCAGGATGTTGCGTGTGGTCTACTTTCAGCCAAAGCTAAATTCGGAAACAGTGTCAGCTTCTAAGACGTCAAAGAGCTCAGGGAACAGAGAAAGGAGGCTGGGTAGGGCATAGGACATAACGTACAAACATGCCCGCAGCGGGCGGAACCCAGCTCACCACCTCCCTGGGCAGGTACTTCTCACATGCCGCCAAGATCACGTCTCGTCTGCGTGTGTACTCGAGTCGCAGGTTCATCAACCATTGTAGATACCCCTCGTGGCCCCAGCTCTCATCCACCAGCTTGTACATAATCAGCTGCGAAATGCCGCTAGGGCCCTGACTCGCGCACTCAGCATGCCGGATGTACCTCTCGACGACCTGCTCGCTAGCCGTTATCCACCCCAAACGGGATCCCGGCACAACTACCTTGCTGAACGAGTCCATGCGGAGCACGCGTCCATCGACGTCCATGCTGACCAAACTGGGGATGAGGCTCCCCAGGAACTCGCCAGCACTGGTGGGCGGTGGTACGCCCGGCGCGTCAGATCCAATGTACGGCTGCATCTGGAGGAAGTAGTATGGCTCGTCCTCGAAGATGAAGACGTCGTGTTTCTGACAGACGGCATAGATGTCCCTTCTCCTCTGCGCGCCCTGGGTGGCGCCCGTGGGGTTCTGCCCGGACGGCACGGTGTACAGCACGGTGGGCTTCCGGGCGCCGCGCGCCGCCTCGTCCCACGTCGAGAGGATCTCGTCCATGGTCTCGGGCAGCAGGCCCTGCTCGTCCATGCGGACGCCGAAGACGCGGATGCCGAGGGGCGCGGCGGTCTCCAGGGCAGTCGCGAAGCTGTACTCCTCGGTAAGGACGGCGTCGCCGCGGGCCCGGTCGCAGAACATGCGCAGGGCCTGCTCGAGGGCGCCGGTGCTGCCGACGGTCAGGGCGCACCGCCAGTCGGCGTACGGCGGCCGGCACACGAGCTCCGTGTGCTCGGTGACCCAGCGCAGCAGCTGCGCCGACCCGATAGACTGCCCGTAGTTAAGCGCGATGGACAGGTCGTGCACGCCGCCGTTCTCGCCCCGTTCCACGTCGTGCTTCCCCGTCGTCACGTCCGTCCCCGACGCCTCCACCTCCGAGAAGTGTGGCGGCGTTGGGATCCGGAAGGTCAGGCGTTCGATTGGGAAGTTCTCCGCCGACGGCAGGCCCCCGCCCAGGGAGATGAGCCCCGGCTTCTTGAGGTGCTTCGCTGCTTGCTTAAGAACGCAGGGGTGGCGGGCTTTAGACTCCGCGCTCAATAGGTCTATGTAGTCCCGGTGTAAGCAAGCCTAGTCTAAGTAATCTCAGAACCACAGACTTACGATCCCATCTTCGTGCCTTAGGCCCGTTGAAGGATTGCTGCAAACATTGTGAGTCTTAGGTACAAATAAAACGAATTCGGCGCCATGTCAGTTGGGGAACAACCCACAGGGGACTTGAACATGTCACTATCGGAATAAGATGCGGTAGGGGCAACCAATCTCCCTGCCTTGGCCCGCCTCGCCTTAATACCATCAATAGTCAATGGCTCGGGAGCCTGCTCCCCGATGACCGTGTCTTTTTCTGCGAAGCCGATATTGCCTACATTCGTCGGCTTTAGGTGACGGCAGCTTGTATAGAAGGTGTGGACGGTACCAGGGCTCACAGGGTGTCTGAGAGACCGGGACCGGAATAGGGACAATGACGCAAGTATTCTATGGGGACTCAGGTTCGCCATCATGCCTATAATGAATGTATATCTCGAGCGAACGCGTCGGCAGTTCCCTAGAATATTCTCATAACAGTAACTACAACGTGTATGTAGTAGTGGAAACGGATCATGCATTTGTTAACAATCCCTTTCATACCTAGCACTCCGCTACTTTGTATCACCTGTCACATATCAAGGTGAGTACTTCGTACCAGTCAAGCTGACAGCGTGACCGGCCTGCGATAACGGTAATTAGTGGGGCCTTCACCGATAATAACCGCCCCTACCCTTCCGTTCTTTGTCATAACAGCAACGGCTGACAAATTACCAGATCAACAAAGCCAATTGTATCGGTAGTCAGCAGCTTACTCACCGAAGTAATACATAGTAGTTTACCCTCACATTCTTGGTGGCTCCTCTTATTCACATGCCAAGCTAATGGCTCTATGCTCTCCTCGCAGGGACCTCAAACCGGCATCGTAACCAGTGCAGTGTACATCCGACTCCGCTGCTACTTCTGGCTCGTCTGCCGCTGTCCATGATCTGGAACTTCTGGCTTGAACTACAAAACCCATCAGCGCTTGCTGCTTTGGGGGAAGACTGGAACAACACTCTACCATGGCACCCAACCTTGCAGTGTTTCAGCACCAGCTGATTCACGACATGATACTCAGAGGGTCTCTTACACAAGTTGAAGTTGGCTAACGTCGCTTCGGTGAGCGGACGATTCGAAAATATAGCCTCTGGTGTTCGACTCCTTGGTGAGACTAGAGCTCTAGCCAATAGTGCTGGACGGCAACGATGTATTACCCCAT
The DNA here is from genome assembly GCA_004155935.1 of Monosporascus sp. GIB2. NCBI lineage: Eukaryota > Fungi > Ascomycota > Sordariomycetes > Xylariales > Monosporascus > Monosporascus sp. GIB2. The sequence continues at coordinate 53,480 of QJNV01000191.1, forward strand.
TAATGCTTACCGCCCTCTGCGAGAACTTGCTTGAAAAGCCCGGATTATATCGAGGTGAAATGGCCGTCTTTCTGTATGACGAATTCGACATCCATGTTTCCGTACCCAGCATCGGCAGAGCTTTGTCATCAGTCGGATGGACAAAGAAGGTTACATATCGGATAGCCGACGAGAGCAATGCCGACTCCGGAGATTTCTATTTATACAAATTGTCGGCTTTCCCCTCGTACCAACTCGGCTACGTGGATGAATCCGGGTGCGACAACCGGATTGGTTTCAGATGCACAAGCTGGTCTCCGCTTGGTGTAGCGGCCGGTCAAGGTCGCCCGTTTCCATCGGGATCGTAGATATTAGATCCTACCCGCGTATACTCAGGACGGTGTTCTTTCGAGGGTCTTCCACGGAAGAACTGACGGTGCCTTTTTTTTTTTTAGGACTTCATCTAGCAGCTTCTTCACAATTGCAGGCTATACCCGGTGCCGAACTCTATTCTTATCACGGATAACGCCTTGTTTCATCGCAATAAGCGAATCGAGCGGATGTACCGTAATGCTGACCTCAAGCTGTTGTATCTGCCGCCCTACTCTCCAGACCTAACTCCTATTGAGGGGTTTTTGCGGGCTAAAGGCTTTTATTAAGAAGTAGTGGTACGAATATGAGAACAGTCTGTATCAAGACTTTACGGTGTTTCTTAAGCAGTGTATTAGTATCGTGTGGGAATAACGGCAGTGCGAAAGAACACCTTTGGCATGCAGGCGTAGCCGTCGAGGAATTCAGGGCTCTATGGGGAATTGGAAGTAGAATAGCGACAGATATTCCTTTTGTACTGTCTTATAGACGAAAAGACGAGCTCCTTAGAACCAATGCCAGTCTAATCCGAGCTCTGCTCCGTGAAACTTTTTACTCTATTCTAGATGAAAAATTTGCCGCTTGCATGATTGTAGAATATGCATAGCCAAGAAGATTAACATCTACTCCTGGGCGGATTTAGTTCATCCAGGAAAATTGAAATTGGCCGTACCGCCAGTGATTTGAGTTCCTGGTATCACATACCGACCGGAGATGGGAGCGTTAAATACGGGGCCGTTATATGAGGCCCCTCCACGGCCGTGCCCATCGGATGCTCCCGCTGATTCATCGACATCCGGTCGCTGAGTTTCATTCTCCTTGATCCATCTTTCTAACACCCCTCGAACCTGACCGTATCCTGCATCTGCTCTTCCGGTGAACTTTGTCATGTCCCGATGATCGGCATTGACGCTGCAGTTGTCGTATGCAGGCAGTATAGCAGACTCTCTTTCTACAATCTTGCCAACCGTGTCATTCATCTTAAGAGCCTCGTAGAAACAGTATACTTTGAGTTTGATGTTATTGCGTAATAGCATGTGCTGAAAGTCTTCTTCAGTCCTCTGCAGGTTCGAAGAACCAGGCTGTAAATTCCTCAGGATCTCCCGGTTTACGCCGCGGAAAATGTTCAAGTACTTCGCCACAGTGCTTCCCCAGCTTGCCAAATGGGAGCCCCCATGCGGAGTACCCATGAATATGATACCTAGGGTATTGGGCAGAATACTTCCCAAGTCCTGTCTTTTGTTGCTGAGATTCAAAGCTTCCTCACACACCAAGCCTCCGAGGCTATGAGCGATGAATATGATCGGTCGTTGGTCGACCTGTCCTCGTCGGTCGAGAAGTGCGTATGCCAACGACTTGCCGTGGTCGTCCAGCCGATTTGAGCTTGCCATGGTCCAGAAGCGGACAACGTCAGCGTCGTATCCGAATGTCATGATGCGAGCACGAGAAAAGTCTTGTGAAAGGAGAGCGCCTGGCCAGAAGATTCCATTGCGATGCGTCCAGGTCTTCTCACGGTTTCCAGTGAGTCCATGGACGAAGACAATACTTAAAGCACAGGTCAGCATATAGCGAGTTGCTGTGCCGCGGCATTCTTACTCGACGACTGCATCCGAAGGGTCAGAAATAACTTTGATTCCCGTTGGTCCGTCAGTCGCATATCTATACTGTCATTAGCATCGGCCAGAACTCTCAGAAGCTGCTTACAGCTCGTTATCAGGGCCCGTATCAAGTTCGGCACCGACTTCTGTATCAGACAGCGTTGAATGTACCAGCTTCCTGAAGAAAGACATCATATAAATGGCAGCGATGATGAAACCTTCATCGGTATGCCCAAATTGACTGTGGTCGATTAGAAATAAGATGTGTTGAGGCTGGGCTGCGTCGGCTGCTGCTGAGCCGCTGCCAAGCTGAGGGGGGTCACATCGCCAACAGCTCAACTCATGGGCCCTCCGATTTCTTCATTCCATCATCCTCATTTGCAGAAGATATAGGCCTTGCGGTGAGGGTAAAAGATGAGCAACTTTCAGGGAAACATTAACGGTCATTTCGTTATACCCGGTACTTATACCGCGGCCGGCGGAACGACGAACTTCAACTTTGTCAATCCGCCAAGACAAGGTGAATGAATGCACTGACCGACAATCGATAACCCATGGCTAACACTGGCTTACAGACGGATCCGCTCGACAACGCGAGCCCTTCTCCACTGTCCCGTTCGCCCCGGACCCTGACTTCGTCGATCGGCCCGAGATCTTAGCGTGGATACGCGATAAGTGCGCGGGGCCGGGCGCTCGTGCGGCGCTCGTGGGCCTTGGCGGCGTAGGGTATGTAGACGTCCACTTCCCGAATATCACGGTGCTAACGAAGCAAAGTAAGTCGCAGCTAGCCATCCAATATTCCCACAATGTCCGCGATGCGACGCCGCAAACGTTCGTGTTCTGGGTGCACGGCAGCACCAAGGCCCGGTTCGAAGAAGCGTACAGAGACCTTGCGGACAAGCTCGAGCTTCCGCGGCGACACGATCCGAAGGTCGACGTTTTGCGGCTGGTCAGCAACTGGCTGTGCGATGAGACAATTGGAAGATGGACGATGGTCCTAGACAACGTTGATGATGCCGAGACCTTCCTATCGCGAAAGCGCGAGCAAGACGAGCCATCCGAAAGTTCGTCAGCACCGCTGGCGGCTTACCTCCCTCAAAGCCGTAATGGATCAATCCTGATCACCTCTCGGAACAAAGATGCTGCGGCCAGGCTGGCGGGGGGTTATAAGAACATCAAGGAGGTTCGTGCAATGGACGAAGGCCAAGCGCTCCGTCTTTTCCAGAACAAGCTGCAGAGCGCATCAAAGGAAGAAGGCGCAGCTAACCTTGTCTGTGCTCTCGATTATATCCCTCTTGCCATTACCCAAGCGGCTGCGTATATCAACCGGCGATCTCGATGGACGGCATATAACTACCTGGATGAGTTCCGCAAAAACGATAAGAAGAAAGAAAGCATTCTGAACCGGGATGCTGGAGATCTCCGCCGGGACGAAAGCGCATCCAACTCAGTGGTGATAACGTGGCAGATGTCGTTTGAGCGCATCCGTGAGGAAAGACAGTCTGCTGCCGACTTGTTGTCGCTCATAAGCTTTTTCAATCCACAAGGAATTCCGGAGTGGATACTTCAGAGGTACAGCAGGAGCGTTACAAAGACAGGAGATAAAGATGAGGCTGATAACTCGTTTGACGAAGATTTTGACACCTTGCAGGCGTATTCCCTTATATCAGCAACGTCTGAGGCTGGTATGTGTGAGATGCACGCTTTAGTGCAGTTCTGCACCCAAGTCTGGCTGTCGTCGTTTAGCGATGCAAAGCTGTGGAAGCAAAAGTTTGTTGGGTTAATGGCACGAGAATTTCCCACCGGCAAGTTTGAGAACTGGGCAAGGTGCCAGCAGCTGTTTCCGCATATTGAATGGCTATATGATACTGAGCCGGCCACTGACGAGTTGTTAAAGGAATGGGCTCAGGTTCTCACAAATGCTGCATGGTACATGTGGAGGAAGGGTTGCTATATGATAGCGCAAGAAATAGCAACAAAGGTGCTTACGGCTACAGAGAGAGGGTTAGGGCAGGATAACAGAAGGACACTTAGGAGTGTTGCCGTCTTGGCGGTGGTGCTGCGGTATCAGGGGAAGTACGACGAATCAGAGAAGCTGACCCGGCGAGCGGTGGAAGGGGCGGAAAAAAAGCTAGGTGTACAGCATCCGGATACGTTAACGAGCGTAGACAACCTGGCGTTAGTGCTGAAGGATCAGGGGAAGTACGACGAAGCAGAGAAGCTGAACCGGCGAGCGTTGGAAGGAAGGGAAAAGGAGCTAGGTGCACAGCATCTGGATACGCTGAAAAGCGTAAACAACTTGGCGTCGGTGCTGCTGGATCAGGGGAAGTACGCCAACGCAGAGAAGCTGACCCGGCGAGCGCTGGAAGGGGCGGAAAAGGAGCTAGGTGTACAGCATCCGGATACGCTGACAAGCGTAAGCAATTTGGCGTCGGTGCTGCAGGTTCAGGGGAAATACGACGAGGCAGAGAAGCTGACCCGGCGAGCGCTGGAAGGGAGGGGAAAGGAGCTTGGACAGGACCATCCCGACACGCTCACCTCTGTCTCTTGCCTTGCTTATCTTCTACACAAACAGAAGGACTACGCAGAAGCTTCGGGGCTCTACCAGAGAGCTTGCGACGGTTGCAAGGAAAAGCTCGGTTCCCACCACCCGTTAACTATTGCATGCGTCAATCAGTATTCAACTATGCAAGAAGAGGCAGAACATGAACCACCGGAACAGAGCAATTTGCCAACTTACCCGTTCGAAGCTTACTACGGCGACGCGATGGGTTACGAAACATTTCATCACAGCCTCCCCGCTTTAGATGAGGATGAAACTACGCCTGCATCAAGAAGTAACAATCAGAAAAACAAGCAAAATTCGATCTACGTGCGCTTGAAGAGGAGGATCGGTAGAAAAGGGAATAGTAAGAAGCATATTTAATCAAATCCTTATTTCTTTGCTGAGCTTTCCAATGACTTTTAAAGCAAAAATCGCATGATGTGTCCCCGGGTGCCAGAAGGCTACGAAATAAGCGGTAGCAGCAATAACGGTAACATAAAAAATAGCAATGCACTTCAAAAGCCAGAATTTAAGTTAAAATGCTTGGCTACTTAAAGTCCATCTTTTTGGAGGTCACTTACCCAAAATGCAGATACCGCTTATTGTATAGCCTTCTGGCAGCCGGGAGACATAGATGGGTCTAAGGCAACTACAGTAATGCATTCGATATGATAGTAATTAATTACGTCAAACAGAAACTATCCATACAGAAATTACGAAGCTATCCTTGAAATGAACTAACGCGAATTAGAAGACCCATTGCTGCGAGAACCGTGCGCTGAGAACAAATCGAATACATGTACCGGAGACCGATTGTCGCAACCGTACAATATTATTTAGCAAAGCAAGCTTTAAATAATAAGTAAATAACGGATTCAATCTGGAAAATGGTACTGTATTCATCCAAAAATCAAGGACGGCCCACCAGAGTACCTAGTCCGACAGAAGAGCAGAGTGGGAAGGCCAAAAAGGCTTACATGGTCTATGCCCAGACTTTATTTTAGTGCAGCAAGGGTGCCCCCAATTTTGCAAGCTTCTGTATCCAGATAACTTTGGGGGCTTCGGTGACTTATTCGAAATACGCTTAAAGCACGATCGCAATGTAGAGTCAGTAGTAGAGCAATGGGCAGCATAGCCCTGTTCTCAAGTCTAACAGTTCTGAGATCTGTGCCAGCTTGCAGACCACAAACTGAGCCTCGACCAATGTCAAGGCTAGCTGCATTGTTTGCAAGGCGATGGCGACTATAGACAATGTGGCTATCGATCAGTCAACATCGTGAAACTCTTATAGGTATGCCCGTTTCGTGACTCATGTAGGTGGTTGACGCAAAAATTCGCGGTGTTCCAATTGTGCCGAAGCTTTCGTAGGCAATTCTGATAACAAAATAGAATATAAAAAACTCGAAAAAAAAAAAAAAAAATGCTATCTACACAAAGGGAATAATTGAAAACAATCTGGAACCTCCAGTATATGCCTACTCTTGAAACCAACGAGTTATTATCCAAGGAGTTTTGGGCGGTTATGTGAAAGTGCGCGAATGTGTCAACCCTGCCATGCCAAGGCAGATGATTCCCTTAGACATGGGTAGCGATAGCATATACGAAGAGCAATCGGCAAGAAGATGATCCAGCCTAATAGATTACATTTTTGCTTGGTATCGAGACTGTTCTACCGTATACGGCAGGGGCCCACCGAAGTACTTGGTGCGACGAAATTGCGCAGCTAGATATGGTAGAGCTATAGTACATGGCTACTACCGTCGCGTCACGCCCTCCGTATCTTTCCTTTTCCCTATTTCCGTTCCAGGGATCACGCTGATACTACAAAAACATTGCAGTTGATCTTGATCAAGCTATGGGGATACTTCATATGACACGGAAATGGCGGCTCAAGATCAAGACCCTGTACCTCAACCTGTTCCTGACTTCCCTACCCCAAATGGCGGTCCGATCAACAATATGAGAGAACAGTTCGTAGCTATCTATGATTTCTATGAATGTTCACAGAATATGGGAGGTGTAGCTCCCTGTAGCATAATGAATGGTGGGTGCATTTCTTCTGTTAAGTCCTAACAGGCCAGCAGGAAAACGGAATATAAAGCTAACTACGGTAGATACTAAGCAGAACTTCCAGGCTCACCGGGAAATTTTCAAAACGCAGGAACTGTCAGAACATTATTTAAATCAAGTGCTCCAAGTGTATAATGTTCTCGGAGCCATTTTCCAACTAGCTCCCAAACTTAATCCCCCGCGTCTTCTGTCCGTATGCCATATAGTATAAGCAAAAGTCAGAGGGTGAGATCCCTGAGTTACTGATAGTGCTTTTACCGATAGACATGTTTTCAATGCACCTTGGGGCTGGCGAGCTGTGTAGCCCTGGAGATGAATCGTCCACCAGGTCAGGTGCTCCAAACATCCTTAGAGATCAGGTATTCAAACGAGGGACATCGCTAAACGGACCACCGCGTCCGTGCATGCCCCTGCCGGATGGAGGCTCTGTACACCAGCAAGAGTTTTCGTTTGGCTATTCCGTTCCTCGACCGGAACATGAACATAGTCGTACAGAGAACTGCAAGGGACGGATGACCACGTTGTATCCGGTGATGTGCAGCGACCTTCGAAGCGGTGCATTTCTTTCGAGAGGATCACTGTTTTGTTACAAGCACAATGTAGCAGGATTCTTTCCAAGCCAGCAACCGATAGACATGGCCACTCCGAATCTCCTTGTTCGGCTTTCACAGTCGAGGAATCTGCGCATCCCACGCCTATATGGCGCATCTTGTGTGTTATGGTAACGCTCTTCCGTCTAGTCCTCAAGTCTAGTCCTCAAATATGGGCTTGTGGTTATATAATTTTGGGTTTAGCGTAATCACGGACGGGCTGAGTCGGGATTGCCAAAGCTACTCAAAGTAGCAGGTTCTCATATGAGGCTACTAGTATGCCGACAATCTTGTGCCGAAAATGGATTACTGCTGATAGAAAGACCAGGAGGGGTCGGATTTGTACGTGTACGGACAATGAGTGTCCGGTAGCTGAGCTCTGGCAAAGTCCTAGGCATTAGCTTATATTGAGTCGTACTCTATGTCCCCACCAAAGAACGCTTCGGGAACTACATTCTCGGATGCCAGAGTTTATCACAGCTGCCGGACAGTCTATTATGGCTATGGATCCGGAGAAACTCCGTCCAAGACTCCATTACGCCACTCAACGCAATAATGTGAAGGAGCAAATCGCGGCATTGGAAAGATGTGGAAGCGCTATCCAACGAGACCTTATTCATCCTACCGCAATCTCCTGGACATGGTAGTTATCCCTTCGGATTTTGTTACAAGGGCCCCTTACTTACCTCGAAGCGAACAGGTCTGCAAGCACGTCTCTATTCGAGGTACTCGTTATTCACTCCAACTCAGTATTAGCCTCTGGAGATTAAGGGGCAGTTCTCAAACTTTCAGCAACCGCTGCTGATTCTGAATATACTTAGGTTTTTCCGAAAATATATTATGGGGCTTGTACCCCAGGTATCTTTGTTTTTGCTTGTGGATACCGTCCCCATTTTTCGACGATGCACCCAATTAAAATTAATTATTTTTTTAAGTTCGCTGAACGCACGGACACAAGTATTCAGCTACGAAATCGGTACTGAATGGATTGTGGGTCGACGGCTGATTCGTTTTTGATTCGTCGAAATTTCCGACCTTTGTACTACTCCATTAAAAAAGGTCATTCAGCAAGCCGTTCTGAAAGTTTGAGAACTGCACCTAAGTTAGATCACGTCAATCTTCCTGCCGTTGACGTTTGTCGCCATTTTCTTTGGCATGAACGTGGGTCTCCTTTCTAAAAATCCCTCTCTTAAGCTGCAAGCGAGACACTAGGACATCTAGGCAACCACCCCATACGAGCAGCTTCTGCGCAGGTATGTCGTAGTCGAAGCTCCATTGGTAAGCCCGTCTGTGGGATGTCTCTACTCGTAGCTCGCTAATCACCGATCCTCTTTAACCAGATGGTTGTCATTGTTTTGGGCTTGGCCTTTTTCAAGAATGTTAGGCTCGGAAAGACGGTGAACTTTTGCCCTAGAGCAAAAATGTCCCGAACTTATGGTATGACTGTGCTCGGCAGCATGCCTCACCGCTTTCAAGAATCGGCGGCATCAGATGGCGCGGACACATTATAAAAAGACGCTCCGTCCTAAGTGCTAAACAGTTGTTGATTGTGAAGTCAATAAACCGTGCCTTAGAGGGATACACTCTAGCAAAGATTTTATGATTCTTGTATGCACGAGTCCCAATGAGGGTCTAGCTTTAGGATCCCCATACTGGCAATATACCCCTTTCCTTCAGAATACAAGTCCAGTTTAATTTCCCCTTTAGATTTGTGTCCTTATGTTGTGGCCAAGAAACGACAAGCTTTCGTTGCTGGAATAGGGGCTAAATAGGGGTAGTTAAAGGACACACATCTCTGTATATTTAGTTGTATTCCAAGGCCGTTTAGTCGACTGCCTCACCCAGAATTCTCATCTGATTTTGTCCGTTCGTAGCATTAACCCCAATGATATAATCAGCAACTCAGGGGCATATAATGCTGCATACCAACGCTACGGATACCATGAAAATTAAAACAATCCACTCTACGGTAGGTCTTGTATCAGTTTTCAGCACAGAAGCTAATCTCTAGTTGTTTAGATATTATAAGAGGAGTTGCCACCCGTAAAAAGGTTGTTTTCAAGTCATATGCCCGAAGTACTCGTAGGACCTTCGAAAGGGTGTCATTTTAGGCCTTATATACTATAGCCCCGGGCTGATGCAATAATAACCGGTTATCCATTTAGCTTTTGGCCTGCCCAGATGGAAAGATATGGCACGATGCCATATAAAATAAGTAATTGCTTCCCCATTATCACGGAAATAAATTCGACCGAGTCCCCTACGCCCAACACCTGCATTGGGATATGAACAGACCTCATCACTAGCAATTACGGTACATTTTGCCTTTGGTTGATATGGTCCCAGCACTCTCAGCCATCTCCAAATACATCCTTTCCCTGTATATAGAGTACAGCAATGGAAGAGAACGGGTTGAAGGGCTGCCGTCCTAACTGATATATCAATCACGGTTCTGGTCTTGATGGAGCGAAAGTTTGCAAGGCCCTTTCAATACCATGGTGGCATCGCCAAAATTTGGGTCAACTTCTTAAGGGAATTAAAGCTAGCGAGATAATCAAGCGTATCAAGGGGGTGTCTCGAGCTCAGTGGAAACGGAAAATATAGGAGTCTCGAGAATTCCCGAGACGGGTCCCATTTGCCTCAAAGTACCCACATCTCGGCGAAGTCACGAAGGACTTGCAGCAATACAATAACGAAAATGCCTGAATCGAATAGACCTGTCAGTTGCATATGGTGTTGATATGCTTCCGCACGTACGAGAATACCCAGGACGAGGCAAAAGAGGAGAACCGAGGCATGGATTTGAAGGGAAAGAATGACCATATCCAAGGTACAGTATTTGCGAGGTCTAGTCGCTCAGGTGGCCCAAATTCCTGCAAAATGGGAGTTGTAACATACATCTCCTCTTTTTGGCAAAAGCAATTCGATCTCGAAAATTGCTAACCGTCAAAAGCTTGCACTCCACGACATGAATCTCAAAACTAACGGGTCCTTTACCCAGTTCTCCTCGCTAGAATCAAAGGAGCCTGTACCTATGTTCAATCTTCTCTCCGTTCTCTCCCTTAGGTATTCGAAGACCATAACCACATCCGCCAACCCACCAAGCCCAGACAAACTCGCCGCAGGTATCTCGAAATATTTGTGATAGGCAGTATAAAATGGTCCAACCTGCCCACCACGGCCATAGTTAAGCTCCAAATACTCTTGAAGCTCGGTAAAAGATGAAGAAGGCCATTCTTTCGGGGCGGGTTTAAGATGGTCGGACTCAATTACCACGTATAGTACTCGTATGCCGCCAAGGGCGTAAAATACCCCTTCGACGCGGGAAACTAGAGACAAATCTTCTAGCTGATATGTAGGCGACGGTGGCCATTCCCATTCAACAGCGAGGTAATGTAGTTCTGGCTCTACCTCTGCCGGGGCAAAGCGTCGGTGCATAGCATCGCGAGCCCAACCACTTCGGAAAATTACAAGATCCGAGAAAGAGTCGATATTCAAAGAAAAAAAACGAACTGTGGATCCCCTAGCCTGCCCGTCGGATAACCCGTTGGTTGTTGGCAGTCGAACTTCACTGGATTCTAGTTGGTAAGGTTGTAATAGAGGCAATCTTTCGCGATACCGAAGCGCAGTTGAACGGGACCGTCGACATGTCTCAGCAGGATATCTTTGGCAGTTGAATGTCCCTGTCCGCGGATGAAGTCAGGGGGAGGCTGCGCCGAAGCCTTACACGAATCGCCCTACTTGGCCTAGGCCGCCTACCTGACTTATCTGGAACTCTCTTGAATGAAACAAAATGAGCGGCTGGAGTACGTGTATGTGCGCGGAGAAAGAGTTTCCAAATGCGATCTTGGAGCTCGTCTGGCAGCTGCGCAAAAGCCGGGAATCCGCCTTGTTGATCCATGAGATCGTCCTTCTCAAGTTTATCTGGCGACAAAAGTGCATGCAATTCTGAAGAGTTCAGTCGGAGTAAGCGTTGATATCCTACTCATATTTGATTATTCCGATGTTGAGAGGGGGAATAAACAAACTTAAGCAGAAGAGCATCGGTAGAACAGGGGGGTTTGATTGTCGTTGTGTCAACAATGTTGGGTGGCTTAGACTTTGGTGTAGCCCAACTTCTGTTCAATCCGTATGGACAGTATGGTCCCATTATAGGTACATACCCGGGCTTGTACTAACATGTCCACTAGAAACGCATGAATCGAAGATAAGATATATAATCCAGAAGACAAAAAGAACGTTAACTGTCTCAGTCCATCACGATGACCGTCAACATTGTCCTGTTACACTTCCATTCGTCCCCTGTAAATAGTTTCACCCATGTTAACACAAAGACCTGCAGTCTTAACGCTTAACCCACTCATTCATCGTACATCGTCCCATGCTCCGTCCATACCATGACCTTGTATTTACCATGATGATTATTGTCGAATATAACCAAAACTCTACCACCCATTTCAGTATCCATCGGGTCTGCGATAATATGTTCTGTCTGGTTCGACAATTCTTTCTGATTATCGACCAGTTTGCAAAGTCTATCCTCGTTCTGCATAGGGCGGTATTGGTATTTTACCCAACGGTTAGGCTCAGCCAGGATGGGAAAGATCCCGTTAATCTCGTCCTTCATCCTATTCCAATACTCTCTGTAAGGGTCTTGCGGGCCAAGCCATCAGCTGCGGTGCCCGTATCCGGGATCATTAAGGACGCATGAATATGGTCATCCGCGAGACTGTTCTGGCGGGCCACAACATCTAGGGGATAGTGCTCGCGGCTTCCCTGATAAAGGAGATCAAGGACTGACCTTTGAAATGCTGTTTCCTGGTCTGGGTAAAGGTCGCCATGTTCTTCCTCATCCAGGTTAAAGCCAATATTCTCCCAATAGTGTCCGACAAAGGCCCCCTTCCTGCTTACCAGCACAAGAGCAGTGCATCCAGCCATATTCCTTAAGCTCAGTCCTTGCGGCTATTTCTGCCGTGCCCGCCGCGTGATAAATGCGCTGGTGTTGACTTCTCGTCTCCCCCGTGATTCATAAGAAAGCACTGGGGTATTCGCCTGTCTCCTCCACCATAATGTCATCCGTTGCACTCTTCGAGAGGCTTGCAGGTATGGTCATATCCCGCTTGAATACAATATCAGCCATAGAACCGTTACCACGGGTCTCAGGCTCATGGGGCCTCCTGACGGAAGCGGAAGACCCGTCATTCTGGCATGGTTTGAACAACCCCTTAAGGGAGCACTCGGGGCGACCTGGAGGCCCCTTGAATGTCCCTGCGCGTAGTTTCAACGGCGAAGCATCTGGCAAAGGGGCAGTATACCCCTTAGGTCCAGCTGGTTTAGGGTCCGTCACTGAAAAGCGTCAGTTCAAGATCAAGGTATCAACTCAGACTAGCAACAGAAGAAGTGACGGGACCCCGAGTTATTAACCGGACATGCCTAGGAAACACAGAAATCCCCCTCCTTAGCGGTTGGTCCTTAGAAGTAGACAAATATAAAACGTGTCGGCAGTTGGTGCTTTGAGGTGCTCCCGGCTGGTGGGTCAGGCTGCAGGATGCAGCCTGGGACACCCTTTGTCTGGAAGAAGCTCTTTGAGCATGGATTTGGATATGTAATGGGAGCTTGGCTCAGACGTTTGTAGTCCAGTTTAACATCAACACATAGTTTGCGCCAAGCTACTGCATTTGATCACTGTGACTGCTGATATGGTAACATCTTCTGGTTGTTGATTGGCACCTAGCACGTCAACGAAATGGTTATTTGCAGAGCTAAGTCAACGGAAAGAGCGCGAGACTCCAGAGCGAGTCGCTTAGCTAACAGAAAGTTTAGCAGTTGACGATGGCGAGCGAGCAACTGATCCCCGGGCAGCTCCCTGCTAAGCAAAGCGGTTTATCAGAACCCCCATTCCCCTCTCCCCAGCAGGGACCTTCCCACGATAGGAGCGTTCCCCAGGACAAAGAATACTACAGTAAGGAAAAGGTGGAACAACAGGAGCCCACATTAAGTGTGGCGGCAGGGAAAAGACCTGCCTTCGGGGCGTCTTCAAAAGGCACCCCACTAACTCAGCTACCTTAACAGCTGAGGAATGAGCGATACAGAACCCCCATCCAGAGACAGCAGAACGCTGATAACCTGAACAAGCTCTACACGTCCCTGGGTACCAACATGAGCGGTATCAGACGCGACGTTAGGGCACGAAAGGATAGGTATTAGCAGGTCGAAAATGAGGTTAAAGAGCTGAAGCAACAGAACGAAGAGCTGAAGCTTTAAAACCAAAAAACCGGTGATACAGTGGACCGGCTCGAAGATGCGATAATTCAGCTGTTGGATGTGTTCCAACGTCAGAAGACACGGAGCTCTAAGAGCTCGCGCAGCACTAGTGTGCAACCGAAGGCGTTAAAGAGCGCCCCACCTGAGGTCAAGGCAGGTGGCTCCAAGGAGGTACCCGTCGTCCTGGAAAGCGATGTAGAGGAGATCAACTTACTAAGAGAAGGCGAAAAGAAGCCTAGGAGGTGGTCCACAAAGAAGCCTAACCCCCTGGACCCCCCGAAGAGACAGAAAAGCAAGCCACCCAAGGGGGTGGCACGCAGTGACCCTGATAATTCAGACAGTTCCTCTTCGGACTCGTCTGGGGGTCCCCCAAAAAAGAAGAAAAACCGCCACAGCTCCCCCAGCAATGGCTCCAGCAGCTCAGACAGCTCCAGCGAGTCAGGCCTTGGCCTGAAGGACTTTAAGAAGTCCAGTGATAAAGACAGCAAGCTGCGCTAGAAGCGCTTTAATTTCTCCCTAGATAAGGAGAATCACTTGGCAGGCTGGGCTAACTAGGAGCTCTGGAACAACGCCCTAAGCCTTGCAATGGAAGAGATTGGCTACGTGGACGGAATGAAGCTAGGTCAACTGGACCAGCTACGTCTAACAAAGGCCATCACCAAAACCTGCAAAAGGGCGCCCTTGGAGTTGATTACAGGTATCAAGAAAGGCACGAAAATGCTAAGGACGCTCCGGAGGACCTACGCAGCGACAGGCAAGTCCCGGCAAAGGTCCTTTTGGAAAGAGCTCAACAAGGTTACCTACGACGGAGGAAACCCAGTACAATTCACTACTAAGTTCCAAAAGCTTCTCCGGAAGGTGAAAGGCTATGGCATGCGACTGGGAACGGAGGAACAGATTACCATATTCCTTACTGCTATGGAGGACCGCGCTGGCAGTTAGTGCAAGACCATTTAGTCAGTGCTGCGGCAGACGGATTATTCCTTCCAGCAACTGATCGACGACTTTAACAGCGAGTTCCATAACCGATCCAACAAGAAGAAGAACAACGGACGGTCCGCCAACGCCCGGAAGGGTAAGGGCAACAATACCCGAGATGGCAAGCCCGCATGGAACAAGGATGGGCAGCCACTCTGCTTCAACTGTGGCAAGTATGGGCACATGGCGAAGGACTGCCCTGAGCCACAGAAGGACAAGAACGGCAAGGGCAAGAAAGGAAAGCGAGGTCAGAATGGTGACCAGCGTCAGGGCAACAACAGTGGCAACAGCAGTCAGAACAACCGAAGCAACAGCTCTCGCAACACCCGTAGCGGTGGTCAGAGCGAGGAGCAGTTCATCCCTGAAGGCCTGAGAGACCTGTACCGATCAGACGGAAAGACCTTCAGCGCCCATATTGAGGATCAACAGCTTCAGGACCTTATGCGGTGGTATGATGAGATGATTCAGAGGGCTGACTCCACCGTGGCTTCAGTGATCGAGAGCGCTGAAGCAGTTGAAGCAACTGAAGCTGCAGCAGCTGACTGCACTGATTGCGCAGAGACTGACAGCCCTGAGCGCCCTGAGCTACAGATGACCAACAGCCCTGAGCTACAGGCGATTCAGAGCCCTAAGCTGCAGGGAACCGACTGTCCTGAGCTGCGGCTTCAGGTGACTGAGCGCACTGAGCCACAGGTGGCTGACTGCCCTGAAGCAACTAAAGCAACAGTTGTGGGCAGCGCCATGCTTTTGCATGTGCACTCATCCACGGAAGACGATAGAGACAAGTTACTTTGGGATTCAGGAGCGAACGTTAATATCACCAACAATATCGGCGACTTCGAGAGAGACTCGATACTGGACATCAAGTCCAAGGGAATTCACATCATGACAGGCGGAGGACCTGTAGCTGCCACTTCCATTGGTACTGTAAAGTGGCCCTTAAGAGGCCCCCATGGAGAAAACAACGAGGTTACAGTGAAGTACACGCTACACATTAGCGACTTCCCGCTGAAGGTGTTCTCCGGAGAGATATTCTACAGAAGGGGAGGCTACCTGGACAGAAATACCCTGGTTGGCCCTGATGGAACTGAATTGACAACCATCAACGTTCCCCGCAGAGGATTCTTTTTGTGGCTTCATGGGAAGCCAGAGCCTACTGTTAGGGGCCCAGAGTCCCTGAACGATAATCATCAATAGGGATACGGGCTGGGGGGGCCATTCGGTGAGAAGGACGGCGGTAACCTGGCCAACGACCTAAGGGACGCCCTTGTTAGGGCCTCCAGGTACGGCAAGGTTTTTATGACAGACGAAGTCATGAAGAAAATCATTCTTTGGCACCGCCGCCTCTGCCACCCCAGCACTGAATGACTGATTTGGACCATCAAAAGGTCCACGGGAATAAACCTAGACCCCAGCGATGTAAAATCGCTTCCCTATACAACCTGTGACGAAGGAAAGATACGGAAGATACCGTCCATTAACCCCTAAAGGAGAGCAACCTACGTGGGGAAGGTTATTTGGTACGACGTGGGAGCCGTCAAACCTATCAGCATCGAAAATAACGGTTATTTCGGGCTTATCACAAACGACCTATCGCGTTACAGAAAATATTACTTATTCAGGACTAAGGACGAGGTCCAGGAAAGCTTATGCACGTACATTACGCGGATAATCAAACGTTTGGAAACGTTGCCTCCAGATACGGAAGGTAGGAAACGAATGGTGCAGATCCTACGCCTTAATGGCGGTAAGGAATTCGGCGTAACAAAAATCGAGAACTTCTACGCGGTGGAAGGTATTGAACTGGTAATTTCCAGCGCCCATAACCAATATTAAAATGGAATTACGGAACGTGGCATATAATTCCTTTAGGACGAAGTACGCGTAATAACAACGCAAATGCGAGTACCAACATACTTCTGGGACCTTGTAATAAAGGCTACAACGCATACCGTTAACAGGACGGGGCAATCCACAGTAAGAGACATGATACCAATCGAGTGCTTTAAGGAGGCATTCGAACCTGATAGGTTACACAAACCTGACAACAACCACCTGCGGATTTTTGGCAGCAGGTGTACAGTGCTAATCGATAAAAACTACAGGACCAAGTTAGAAAAGCTAGCAGCCCGTGGAGCAAAGGGAGTACTACTAGGTTACCAGGGCACACACAACTATAAGGTTTGGCTGCTAGAGGGCGGCAAACTGCTAACAACACCACACGTCACTGTCTATAAGGACCTGGAAAAGCCAGGACAGCCCCCTAGCCCGAAGGATATCATTCGGTCACTCCCGCAACCCGTACAAAAGCGTTTGAGACACCGTCAGGGTCAGAAACAGGGCGTTAAAGTGCAGAATAAGGACCACAACGTCGTTTCAGAGGACGATACAAACCAGGAAACCAAGCAAATTAAGCCCAGAAGGGGACGCCCAAAGAAGACGGTCCCTAAGCTGTACACCCTGGAAGCCCCAGATGAAGCCCCAGAACTGATGCATAAGCTGAAGCTGGTTTTAACCCAAGAGGGCGATGATTTAAAGGATTGCGACCTATACCCCTTTTATTTCCACCTATTATTAACTGATGTCGACGATAAAAACGGCTACAGGCTGTATGCCGTGGTGGATGACGGCCCGTTACTGAAAGAAGTAATGGAAGGCCCAGAACGCGAGATGTAGCTTAAAGCCATTTTTATTGAAATTAAAAAGAACTTACAGCGCGGAACATTTTGTTTTATAGCAGATAATAAGGGCCACGGGCACTTAATGGACGCCAAATGGGTGCTAAGGAAGAAGCACACGTTCATAGGAGAGTTGGAGAAGTACAAGGCCCATATCTGCGCCAGGGGATTTACCCAACGAAAAAGTATTGATTATAACGAAACTGCAGCTAGCACTATAAAGGCTATTTATTGGAAAATATTGATGGTAATAGCTGTAACCTTAGGCTGGCACATAATCCAGATCGATTTTATCGTTGCTTACCTGAATGGAAACCTAAAGGAGGATATTTACATAAAATAATTCCCCATACTAAAGGAATATTTTGATACGTACCTAAAGGATAAGGAGGTATATTAGTATTACCTTAAGAAGGTTATTAAGCTGATAAACCCTTTGTACGGCCTGAAACAGGCCGGAGCTGTTTGGCAGGAGAAAATTAAAAAGATACTAGCGAAACAGGGCATTCGTCCATTAATTTCGGATAACGCGATTTACCGTAACGATAAGTTAAGGGACGTTATCGCTTCATACGTCGACGACTTCCTACTTATGGGACCCGACTTTTAGCGCTTAAAAAACATTACTAACAAAATCGCTAAAAACGTACCCATTAAGAACCTGGGTGATGCGGATTAATACCTGGGCGTACGAATTATCCGTTCGGCACTTACTAAAGACGTCAAATTAAACCAATAACAGTACATTAAGAAAGCATTAAAATTACTGGGATTAAATGCCATACGGAAACAACCTACGCCATTTATTAAAAATCACTTGCAGCACGTAATAAGGTACGAAAACGTAACTAGTAAGGAAAATACCTACGAATACGCAAGCCTTATGGGGAAGTTTAATTTCTCCAGTTGCATTAACAGGCCGGATATAACGTTTATAACGTCAATTTGGGCTAAGTTCATAAGCAACCCATCCCCAAAGCACCAGGAGTATATCAAGCAACTGCCACGGTACCTAAACGGCACCACAAACCTATCGATTCGGTACTGGAAACTAGACGAAAAGCACCCGCACAAAAAGTACAACAACTTAGGCCTGTTCGAAGTAGTGGATACAAACTTTGCAGACGACAGCGAATCGGCGAAATCCACAACAAGCTGCGTATTTTTCATAACTAAAGCACCCGTTTTGTGGTTTTCGAAGCTATAGGGTGTTGTTACCAAATGTACCATTAAAGCAGAATACGTAAGGGCAGGAATAGCTGCGGTTAAGGCTGCCGGGATTAGGAACTTCTTGACAAAGCTAAGGCTTATGCCAAAAGGCCCTATTCCCATTCTGGAAGACAATACAGGTACGCTAAAGTAGGTAACAAAAACCCAAATAACCCGAAGGAAGCGCCATATTCGGCTGGAGTACCACTACGTACGGCAGGAGGTATAAGAAGGCAATATCAGCTTCCAATACGTTAAAAGCAAGGATAACCCAGCAGATAGGCTCACGAAACCCCTGAACAAGGTTAATTTCAAGCGATTCGTGGCGAACTTAGGACTTGAAAAAATATAGGCACTTAATTAATAGAAACAGGGCTTTAGTTCCCTACAGATTAAGACTTAATTAATTGTTTTCGAAAATACAGTGGCCGAAATCACTTAAAGCAAAAGGGCGTATCGGCAGTTGGTGCTTTAAGGTGCTCCCGGCTGGTGGGTTAGGCTGCAGGATGCAACCTGGGACACCCTTTATCTGGAAGAAGCTCTTTAAGCATGGATTTGGATATGTAATGGGAGCTTGGCTCAGACGTTTGTAGTCCAGTTTAACATCAACACACAGTTTGCGCCAGGCTACTGCATTTGATCACTGTGACTGCTGACAAAACGTAAAGTAATATATGCAAGAAAAAGGAAGGAGCATTAATCAAATCACGTATTGAAGAATGAGGGGGAAAAACTATCTGAAGAATGGGATCACAACAGCATATTTGTTGGTCTCGTATCTCTATAAAGTTAGCATCTAAACGTTAATCTTCCTAAGAAAGGCTCTCGTCTATGCTCGTACTACTCCTGTCGCCCTAGCATATCTCTCAATGCCCGTGACAAAGCCTCGTACTGGGGTAGGCAAACTGTCTCGTGGTTTGTCTCTGGTACCACCTCGCTCTCGTAGAGCAGATATTTATGCTCGTTTCCGTCGCCGCTAGATCCCCCATTGATCTCGGAAAAACGCTCAAAGCATTTATTAAAGTATACTTCGCCTTTTTTGTCAATCATCGTGTCCTTCTCCGCCCAGAACGTTTTGATCACAAAGGGATCGTTCGTTGGTGCTAAGTCACTTTGGCCCGTTTCCCGGCCTGCACCTGCCCTTGTTTCCCGGGAGAATGCTCGCAACTTAGCTTCCAGTGCGTCAGGGTACATCTTATAATCATCGCACACACCCCACGCTCCAGCGGCCTCCTTCCGTAGTGAGAGGAGGGCTTCGTGATTGGCACCGCGTGTGCTCTCTTCAAACGTAGCGCGCATGAGTTCTTTGAACCTAGCCGAGTTTTCCGCAGCCGAAACTCCACAATACTCGCGGCAGAGCTCATCGCGCTCATGCCTTGGCAGGGGATTTCTCCTGCCACTGTCTCCCGAGCCACCGCACTCCTGGTCCGCCGTGAAAGGCGCCGACACCGCCCCAGATACCATACCCGAGAGGTGCACGGTGGGCATCATGGTGGTATTGATGAAGCGGACGATGCTGTCGAACTTGTTGATGAGAGGTGAGGGCAGATACGAAGAGATGGACAACATCATCAGGCCCGAGTGCTCTGGGCTGACCCAAGGTGAGAAGAGGTACAGCTTACGATTGGACGAGGGCAGGATCCATGGCAACTCATATATGGTGTTGAGCGCATAGATGACACCACAGCTGTGAGCGGCAATGGACACGTGCCGTGAATTGATGGTGCGCATAAGAACGGGCACCGTTTCGAGCCAAACCGACAAGCGGAGCGATATATCGACCATTGTTGAGCCACCCATTCCCGGCCTACGTAAACCGTGGTAGTTAGAGATCCGGTCTTCTTTTAAAAAGTCGCTTCTGAGTCCCGCTCTTAGCTATCGGTCACAACAAATCTCATCCCAAGACTCTGCCCCAAATAGTCGGCCATGCTGGCAAGGAATCTCCCGCCGAACATGCCACCAATGAACAGCACAGTCGGCGCGGTGTCGCTGTCCACGCCGCCGACGGCATAGGTCACGGTGAGCTCGTCATGCGCATCTGTTGCAGGAAGCGTGAATCTCCGATTGAACTTTTCTTGTGCGATAAATTCCCTGGCGCGTGACTTTAGTTCTTGCTGTTGTGGGGTTGGGGTTGTAGCTGGTGCGGGTGCTAATTCTACCTCGGCGACCAAGTCTAGAAGGGTAATTCTTGTGGCAGCCATTATAAATTAAAGAAATAGATGCTATATGATTGGAGCAACAGTATTAGGCGGAATTGTCGATCTAATCTCTGCATTCACAGATATAAATATTAGTGGTGGACAGATTAATCATTGCCTAGCGAGGGGCATTTGTCAGCTAGCAGGGGGTGCTCTAGCACCCCATATACGGAAGAATTCCCTCTGATCGAAACATATATATTCCGTGGCTAGCTTATGATATGACACAACTGGTCGGACCTCGGAAGACGGTCTCTTGGCGAGACCGTAAAACAGGACCCAAGTGGGTTAAATCACGTGAGATGGATTTACGAGGATTTAATAAATCCATCTAAAGTCACAACCATAAATTTACGAAAATTTAATAAATCCATCTAAAATTATAACCATAAATTTATGAAAATTTAATAAATCTATCTGAAATCATTAAAATATATATATAACATTCGTTACCCGTAAATATATAACGATAACTTACAATACAACTTCGTTACCTAAAACACCCTTAATATTACGAAACGTAACTAAGTTATCTACTTATCGCTTAATTTCGCATATTACTTTACCAATATAAACCCGTCGACTTAAGTTTAATAATTAATTAATTAACTTAACCATTATACGTTATAAACTTTTATTTAATAATATTATCCGAACTTTAAATAATGTTTAACATTATCAAAATATCGACTAGCAATTCGAAAAACCTTACCTAACAATTACAAACTCGTATTAAAAAATTAAAAAAAAAACTAAAAACTTAACGAACAAATTAAAACAACCTCGGTAATACCTACTGTAATTATTCGAATAAAACCCAAAAAACTAAAACCCTATAATAATAAAAAAAACTTATAAACGTTTCTCATTTAAGCGCGTATTTATCTATATTTCTTAAACCTTACGGAAAACGCAACCGATTAATTTAAACCTATTACACGAAATTACTTAAGGAACGTAAAAAACGAACAAAAAAGTTTTATTAATAAGATTTTTTTTTATATACTAATTTCGAAAATAAACTTTTCTTTAATTTTGACAATTCGGACCCAAAAAAATCCTCCGCTTAAAAAATTCTCAACCTTAAACAAAAAAAAACCAACGTCCAAATACGCTATCAATTTTAAAATCTTAATCGCCAACACTAAATAAGAAAACAAAAAAAAAGTTTTAATTAACATTTTTTATAAAAAACTTAAAAATAATATTAAAAACGAAATAATTCGAATAAAACGAATATTCACCTTTAACGAATATATCGAAAAAGTTATTAAAATTAATAACCGATAATTTAAACGACGATAAAAATAACGAAAACGTACCACCCCCGAAACGGACGCTTGGAATAACAAAAAATTTCGGTGTGACGGCTCGGCTAATTAACTAACTATTAAACCTAAGTCGACGGGTTTATGTTGGCAAAGTACTGTGGGAATTTGAGTAATAAAGTTACTTAGTTACGTCTCGTAATACTAAAGGTGTTTTGGGTAACGAAGTTGTATTGCAAACTGCAACTATTTAATTTATGGACTTAACGAATGTATATATATTCGTTTATTAGATTGTAATGGATTTTTTGATCTAAGGAAATCCATATTAGGGATTGTGATAGATTTCCTAATCCAAAGAAATTTACATCAGGGATTATAATGGATTTCCTAATTTAAGAAAATCCATATTAGAGATTGTGATGGATTTCCTGATCTAAGGAAATCCACCTTACGTAACTTGACTTACTTAGGTTCTGTTTCAGTCCTTTCTTGCCAAAAAACCGTTTCCGAGGTCCACTTACGTTATATCGTAACACGATCCCCTTTTTTTTAAAAAAAAATTTTCGTCCCCAAAGTTTCCTTGTAAGTATGATTTCTTTTTATTATGTCGGGTCGTGTAGTTAATCGTAGATCACGTTATCGTCCTAATTAGAAAGAAAGTATTACTTTTTTTGCCGATTCCATCGTTAAGTTTAGTTTTGAAGTTATGGCGTATACTTTTTGTTCCGAAAAAGGTTTTCGATGTATTATAATTAAAGACCTTAAGCGTTATAAATAATGCGTTCGTTATCCGCATCGCCGTTATGATGGATCGGCGGTTCCCCTTAGTTTTTTAAAAAATATTGGGCGTGTTAAAAACCGCCTTAATCGCGAGCGGTAATTTGCGCAAGAGCGTTTTTTATAATTTCGGGAAGATCTTACGAATAAGATATCCGAGATTTCTGAACAAATTTTTCACCTGTTTCGTATCGAAAAACAGCAGGTACTTTTGCGAGAGAAAGGGGTAAAGCTTATTCGTGAAAAAGTGGAACGTTTAAATGTTTTAGCAGATCAAGAGGAAGCCGAGGAACGGAACCGTTTAAAAATGGAACTCGAAATTGCGGTGTCCGTGGGTTTACCTGCTAATAATTGCCCTAGTTATTTTTCCATCAGTAATTTGGACTAGGATGCGATTTTTGGCGTTTCCGTTAGTGGAAGTTCTTTAATAACCGTTGGGCATACGTAAGATTTTTTGCAGGTTCCTAAGAAATCTCGGAGTCGGGATAGTTTTTCCATTTGACCAAATACTGAGTAAGTCCGTCGGTTTTCCGCATGTTTAAGATTTTTTCTGCTTTATATTTTTGTTCCTTTTTTACTTTTATATCGTTTTATTTCGTATGTACTTTGATGATGTTTGCGGCTAACTCGAGTAGGAATATATAAAAGATGGGATGGAGCTTAACTTTTGGTAGTAGTTTTAATTGGTAATTATTATTTGAGATTTTCTTAATAATTCTATATGGGCCGATATACTTAAAATCGAGTTTTTTGTTTAGTCGTTTCGTTTGGATATTTTTGATAGCTAAATAAACTATTTCTCGTTTTAAAAAGGTTGGTTTTTTTAACCGTTTCTGATTATAGTATTTTTTCATTCGATTACGTACGAATTTAAGTTTTATTCTTATTTCTTGGTGCAGCTGTTTAAATTGTTCCAACGTAAGGATTATTTTGATATTAAATGGTCCTTATTTTTGCGCTTTTCGGTAAACTTTTGGAGTGAACCTAAAATTAGTAGTAGCCGGCGTTGTTTTAATGCTTTTATGGTAGCTGGTGTTATAGGCGATTTAAGCTACTGGTAACTTTTTAACCTAATTATTTTGTTTATAATTAATATAGCATCGCAGGTATATTTTTAATATTTGGTTTTGTCGTTTTGTTTGTCCGTTTGTTTGCGGTCGAAATATGCTGGATAATTTATGGTTTAAACCAATTTGTGTTATTAAGTTTTGCTAAAATTTAAAAATAAACGTAATGCCTTTATTTAAAATAATCTCGTAGGGTAATCCATATATGCTAAAAATGTTTCGAAAAAAGATGTATGTTATTTATTCGGCGTTTGTATCCTTATTATAAGGTAAAAAATAGGAAAACTTTGTAAATCGATTAATAATTATAAAAACATTATCGTAATATATACCTATGGTAGGGTTTTTTAATAAAGGAAGTTTAGTGATAAAATTTATCGTGATAAAATCTTATGGTCGTTTTGCGACTAGTAATGGTTGTAGTTTTCCGTAAGGCTTATGTCGTTACGCTTTTGCTCTGGCGTATATATCGCATTATTGTATTACCTTTTATACTATTTTTCTGATGTTTAGAAAGCGATAAAATTATCGTAACCTTTTTAGTGTTTTTTTAACATTTAGGTACTTATGTAAAGTATATTCGTGTATTTCTCGTATAAAGTGTTCCTTATATTTTTTTTAGATATTTATACAAATAATAAATCGTCCATGTTTTATATTTATACGTTAAAGTTTTTAATTGCTTTATGTATATCAGGTGGTATAGCTGTAATCGTGGCAATTTATCGTGGGCGTAAATATCCTTCCTTGGTAGTATTAAAAATAACGTAACTAACTTTAATTATTTTTTCTTCAAAATTAGGTCGTTTGCTAAGTATATCGGCTTTGCCGTTTTTTAAGTTTTTGCGATAAATAATGATAAAATCATATTTTGCTAGTTTTTTTATATAACGGAGTTATCGGGCTATAAGTTTTCTGGTCGTGGTAAACCGGGTAAAATTTTTATAATCCGTATAAATTTTAACCTAATGTTGGTTATTTTTAAGGAAATATTTAAATTCGCGAAATGTTTTGATAATGGCCAAAAGTTTTTTGTCGGGAATAACATAACGTAATTCTGGTCCTTACAATTTATAGGAAAAGAAAGTAACAGGGTATAGGACATTTTAATCGTTTCGTTATTTAATTACCGCGCCTAAAGCGTAATTTGACGTATCGGTTTTTAGCTTTATTAGGTGGCTAAGGTCGTACATAATTAATACCGGTTAATTCGTAATTGCCTCCTTAAGTTGTTAGAAGGCTTTTTCCCTTTCTGGTGTTTATTAGAACTTTTCCCTTTTTCGTGTAAGTATGTTAAAAGGTATTATTATTTTGTTAAAGTTTTTGATAAATTTCGATAATAGTTAACAAATCCGAAGAAGGTTTGTATTTCCTTAACCGTAGTAGGTTATGCCTAATTAAGTACTGCAGCGATTTTCTTAAGGTTTATTTTGATATGTCCAAAAGTGATAATATAACTTAGATATTATATTTTTTATATATGGAATTAGTTTTTTTCTGCGTTAATTAGCAAATTAACGTTTTATAATAATTATAGTACCTTGTGAACATATTTTTCGTATTGCTTTTTAGTTTTTAAGAAAATGAGACTATCGTCGAGATAGCATACCATAAAGATATCGAGGTGTTCTCGAAGGATATGATTTACTATACGTTAAAAGGTAATAAGTGCGTTGGTAAGTTTTATAAGGGTAACGAAATTTTCGTAAAAGCCGTATTTCGTTCGAAACGTTATTTTTTATTCGTGGCCTTTTTTAATCCGAATTAAGTTATATCTATCCTTTAAGTCGAAAGCAGTAAATTATTATGTTCCGTAAAAAAGGTTTTTTATTTTATTAATTAAAAATAACAGCATTCGATCTTTAATAATAATGTTGTTAAGTTGGCGGTAGTTTATAACGAATCGTAATTTGCCGTTTTTTTTAGGTATAAAAAATATAAGGTAACCGGTTGGTAACTTAGATAATCGAATCCATCTTTTTTTAAATCGGTTTTCCAGGTACTTTTGAAATACCCTTAATTTTATCTTATTAAGGTTATAAATGGGGTAAAATTTAGTTAATGCTCTTTTTTTAAGGATAATTTTATGGTTTTATTCGTTATGTTTAGGTAATTTCGTTTTAAGTTTTTTGCTAAATAATATTTTGTATTTATAATATTATAATAGTATATTAATTAATTTCTTTGATTTTGGGGCTAGTTATAGTAAGTCGTTATTTAATTGCCGTAATTTGGTTTTAATGGTGGTAATAATACGTCGAATTCGCTTATGATACCCTTTTTCCTTTTTATGTTATTTTCTTATAAGTGGTAAGGTTTTTGTCGTATCCTTATACATATATTCGTTACCATTTTCGATCGAATATTAAGATTTCGGTTTTGCTTTTTGATATTTATCGTTAAGTCGTAAAAAAAACTTTACCTGGTTAATTACCTAATCGATTAAGGGGTTATACTAACGTAATTATATTATTTCTAAAATTATATCGTAATTCTTTAGCGGTATAATAACGAAATTAATAATTATATATCGTCCTAATGTAACGGTATTAAGGTAATTAATTTTGCGTATAATTTTTCCATTATCGTAAAAAAAAGATTAACTTTTAGTAATGTTCGTAATATAAGGGTTCTTTTTATATCTTCAAAGTAGTTCAAGTCGGTTAATTATTTTAGACGTAATATAATTACCTCCTAAAACTCCGCTATTTACCATAGCGGTATACCAGTATGTTCTAATTCGTATTTTCAAGATAATAGGATTCTCGTCGTTCCCTATCGCGGTTAAAGCCTTTTTTGGGAGTTTTTTTAGACCTCCCTAAGTTACGCCTTCCCGCGGTTCTCTTATAAGGGGCTTAATTCTTTTGAGGGCTGTTTAAACCGTTACGTTCGTTTTCGGAGGTTATTAATTTAATCTCGCAATTATTTAATAAAATGTCGCTGTTATTTAACTTGTAGTTCCAGCTTATTAATATGTATTACATATCTCTTAATATCTTAATGGAATTATGTATTCCGAATTTTTTACATTTTTATTATTTTTTCTAGTTAAGGTATTTTTATTGCTTATTATTACATTTCTTAGTCCTATTATATGAATTGTTTTTCCATGGTATAAGTAACTTTCCAGATGGGAATATTCTCATCCGTCCCTTATAGATTTTTTATGGTTTGTTCCAAATTAACCAAAATTCCTTTTTTTGGGGGGGGTTTAAGGTCGTAAATAGTTAAAGGTAAAAGTTAATAATTAATTATCGCGTAGATAAATCGCGTCCTTTTAGGGTATCCTTTTCTTTTTGTAATAAATAATCGCATTTTTCGAAATAGCAGAAAAAATCCTCGCGGGGGCATTACTTTCTTATAGGCCAATTATAAAGTGCCATTTTTTAATCGATTTCCTTCTGGGAGCGTATAATGTGATGGTAACGGTACTATCGCTTATTCTGCTTATTTCGGCCGGTTTAACTGGGAAAATCGAATCTTTTTTTTGCCATACGTATAATACGTAGGTAAACAAATTATTTCCATTTTTCGTAATCGGGATATTACTGTCGTTAATAGTAAAAGGGGTGCTTCTTAACATATCGATTAGGGGTACCGGGATAAATTATTTCCGTCCATTTTTAATATTTTTATAGCCACTTTTTTATTTTGTTTAAAGGTTTAATAGTTAAAGGTATAGGACGTATCATGGCGACTATTTTTCCTTTTATATTATCTACAGGCTGTTTTATAAGTATTAAAGTCTATGGTTTATTTTGTTAAGGTTTTTTGGGTAATGTGCATTCCTTAACTCTATAACCCGTTTTGCCATAATTCTAATATTCGATACGTTACTTGTTTTATTTCTGAACCGCGCCGATTTCCATAAGTCCGGATTCGGTTCCATATGCGGTATTTTATCGTTTTGGTGCATTAATATTTGCGCCGTAACGTAATTTATTGTTATTTTTTCTTTTAGCGTTACGAATTCGCTAAGCGTATTATCGATTATCGATTTTTATAGCTATAACGATATAATCGGCTAAATATTCCGGTCGATTTTTCTTAAATAATTCTTTTTGGATTTTTCGCTTAAGGCCGTTAAAAAATCTGGTTATTAACGTTTTTTGTCCCTAATTAAACTTTAAGGAAAATTAAATTATCTCGCTGCCGTATTTAAAGGTAGATCCTTTTTATCGTAATTATTAAATTTTTATCTCAGTTTTCGTCTTTTTGTTTATTATCTCAAAAACTTTCTAAAAAACTTATTCGAACGCTTTATAATTACTATAAACCCGTACTATTTTAAAATTTTATTATTCCAAAAAAATCATAACATAGTCTCGCATAACGGGTTTAAACTAAGTAATTACATATCCCGAAAATCGTCTTACTGCGAATTCGACTTGTATAATTAAGATAACAAATCGTATTGGAAAATATCTAAAATATGTTCGACATTAAATAAGGAACAACTATAATTTAATAAACGTTCTATCGAAAAATTTAAACTTAAAAGGTTTCAACATTTTTCCTAATTCTTTACTAGAAATTAACTAAATAAACATCTCTCCCGGGATTTAACGTATTTATTCCAGAAAAATCCGAATAACCTAAAAAATTAAAGTAAATTCCGCATTATTACGTTTAAGCTAACTAATACGTTAATTTACAAAATCTAAACGTCGAAAGACTTTTTCCTTAATTAAAGCAAGGGTTTATTCCTTTTCGTCCGAATTTATATTATTATCCTTAGAGGTTTAGTAAGCAGGCTGTTTATTGGTAAATATGCTATCGGAATATTACTTAGAATTTAACGGTGTTACTAAATAAAAGCTTGCAACGTATAACGGCTCGGCTAATTAACTAATTATTAAACCTAAATCGACGGATTTATATTAGTAAAGTATTAGGGGAATCTAAGTAATAAAATTACTTAATTACGTCTCGTAATATCAAAAGTATCTTAGGTAACGAAATTATATTACAAACTGTAGCTATCTAATTTATGGACCTAACGAATATATATATATTCGTTTATTGGATTATAATAAATTTCCTAATCCAAGGAAATCCATATTAGGGATTGTGATAAATTTCCTAATCTAAAGAAATCCACATTAAGGATTGTGATAAATTTCCTGATCCAAGGAAATCCATATTAGGGATTATGATGGATTTCCTGATCTAAGGAAATCCACCTTACGTAACTTGACCCACTTGGGTCCTATTTCGGTCCCTTCTTACCAAGAGACCGTTTCCGAGGTCCACCTACGTTGTATCGTAATATTCGGTACTCAGCAAATACTAATACCTTCCAAAAAGGTAATACCTTATTTAAAACCGAACTAGAATTTATAAAAATTAAAGCTATTTAACAGTAAAATAATTAATAAATCAAATACTAAAACTGCGACAAAACTAACCATAATACATCTTAATATAAATCACCTCAAAAATATTAACAAAACAAGCCATAAACCCTAATACCTACAGAATAACTCCTAAGTAATATCGGAGGAAAAGTTTTTATTATAATACGGAAAAACAAAAGCACTTTAAAACCTATATAGCTAATCTTACGCGGATAACAAAAAAATTAACGACAAATAACTTAAACCCTAAAAAAAAACTACAAAAATACTAAAAATAAACGAAAGATATTTACTCCGGTACCCCGGATAAACATAGGCAAAAATATACTTTCTATTACCGACGATAATAATATCCAAACCACGAAACATAAAAACGCTCCATCTATAAACACATTATACGTATAACTAAAAAAGGATTTAATTTCCTTAATTAAACAAATAAAAATAAATAAAATAAATAATAATATCGTTACTTACATACTATTAACCCTTAAAAAAATATCGACCAAAAGGTAGCCTAATATAATTGGCCTCCCGGAAAACGATACCCATAAAAAACCCTTTTTTATTATTTCGAATAATATAATTACTAAACGCAAAAAAAACTGGTTTAAAAACGGTCGCCAAATATTATTAACAAATAATTACCAAATTGCAAATATAAAAAATATAGACCATTAACCCTAATAAACGACGAACATTTAAAAATAATATAAAATAATTACTTTAAAAACTTCGAAATTTAAATATAACAATAACGTAATTATTTATAATAACTTAAATAAAAAATAAAAAATTATAATAATAACATATATAATAATTACGAAAAAAAATTAATCGATTACAAAAACAAAGATAAAACCTAAAAGATAAAAACCATTTATTAAAAAGCCGCAAAACGGCGAAACCCGGGAAAACTAATAAGCATTTCCTAGAAAAGTTTTAATAATAATAAAAGATAATAATAACCTTATTACCTTAAAAATACGAATTAAAATATACTAATATACCGCTATAATAAATAAAGAAATTAGAAAAAGTAATTACGTTATACCTAAAATAATTAACCAACTTAAACTACTATAAAAATAAAAATAAAACCCTTACGTTATAAATACCGTCGAAAGTTAACCTTTTTGTATAACAATAAAAAAATTACGCGCGAAATTAATCACCTTAATATTTTCGCTTTAAAAAAATATATAACATTTAATTTCGATATCGTACCATTAAAAAATTACAACATAATTTTAAAAATAACATAATTACGCTAATATAACTCTTTAATTAATTAAGCAATTAATCGGGTAAAGTTGTTTTTATAACTTAACAATAAAAATAAAAAAATAAAAAATTTAATATTTAATTAAAAATAACAATAAATATTAACATAAAAATACGACATAAAAAAATAAGTATTATAAAAAAATACGACGTATTATTTTTACCATTAAAACAAAATTATAATAATTAAATAACGATTTATAATAATAATCCCAAAAGTAAAAAAATTAACTAACGTATTATTATAATATCATAAATACGAACGCTTATTTCAAAAAAAATTCGAAACCAAATTACTAAAACATAACGAATAAAATTATAAAACTTATCTTTAAAAAAGAAGTATTTACCAAATTTTACCTTATCTATAATTTTAGTAAAACAAAATTATACCCACTTAAAAAATAAATTCGATTATTTACGTTACTAATTAAATACCTTATATTCTTCGTACTAAAAAAAAACGGAAAATTATAATAATTATAAATTATCGACGACTTAATAATATCATTATTAAAAACCAAATGCTACTACCCTTAATTAACGAAATAAAAAATCGATTTTATAAAACTTAATAATTTATTACTTTTAATTTTAAAAATAAATATAATTTAATTCGAATTAAAAAAGATTATAAATAAAAAATAATATTTCGAATTAAATACGGCCTTTACAAATACCTAATTATTTTTATAAAACTTACTAACGCACCTATTACTTTTTAACGTATACTTAATTATATTTTTAAAAAATAGCTTAATAGTTTCGTAATATATTACTTAAACGATATGTTTATCTTTTCAGAAACTAAAAAAAAAATATATATATATATATTTATAAAATATTATAATTACTTTAAAACGCTAATTTACTAATTAACGTAAAAAAAGCTAATTTTATATATAAAAATTCGAATATTTAAATTATATTATTATTCTCAAAGATATCAAAATAAACCCTAAAAAAATCGCTATAATACAAAATTAAATAATGCTTATTACAATTAAAAATATATAAACTTTCTTTAAATTTGCTAATTATTATCGAAAATGTATTAAAAAATTTAACCGGATAACAAAACCCTTAAATAAACTTACGCAGAAAAAAAAATTCTAATAAACGCTAAAAACGGAAAAAACCTTTTCATAAAGTAAAAAAGTTATTATTAATAAACCGGTATTCAATATATACGATGTTAATCACCTAATAAAATTAAAAATTAATACGTTCAATTATATTTTAAACGTAATAATCGGGTAACGAAATAATTAAAATATATTATACCTTATTACTTTTTTTTCTTATATATTATAAAAACTCGAATTACGATATATTATCCCCAATAAAAATTTTATCCGGTTTATTATAACCAGAAAACTTATAATACGATAATTTCGTTATGCAAAAAAATTAACGGAATATAATTTTATTATTATATATAAAAAAAGCTTAAAAAATAACACAACGGACGTTTTTAGCAAACGACTAGATCTTAAAAAGAAAGGTTAAAGTTAATTATGTAATTTTTAATATTACTACCAAAAAATATTTACGCCCGTAATAAGTTACGACAATATAGGTAATACCTTAAAATATACCCTAAAAAATTAAAACATATAATAATAATCTACCCGAAAAAATAAATAAGTTGTAAATCCTATAAAAATATTAAAAAGATTTAATACGAAAAATATACGAATATTTATTACATAAATATCTAAAAATCTATACAACCTTGAAACGTTTCCAACGTATATACGATTTCCCCAAAATAAAAAAAATAATACAAAAAATTTAAACGTTAATACGATATCTACGTTAAAGCGAAAATATAACGATATAAACCCTATAAAAAACTACAACCATTACCGGTCGTAAAATAATTATAAAACTTTATTACGATAAATTTTATTACTAAATTTCCCTTATTTAAAAATTTAATTACAAATGTATATTACGATAATATCTTTGTAATCGTCGACCGATTTATAAAATTTTCTTACTTTTTACCTTATAATAAAAACGTAAATACCGAATAAATAATATCTATCTTTTTTAAAAATATCTTTAATATATATGGATTATTATACGAAATTATCTTAAATAAAGATATAATATTTATTTTTAAATTTTGATAAAACTTAATAATACAAATTAATTTAAATTATAAATTATTTAACGCTTTTTGACCTTAAACAAATAAACAAACGGAATAAAAAAATCAAACGTTCAAAACGTATTTACGATAGTATATTAATTATAAATAGAATAACTAAGTTAAAAAATTATCAACGGTCTAAATCGCCTATAATACCAACTACTATAAAAATATTAAAATAACCTCGTTTATAAACAATTTTATTTTCACTTTAAAAGTTTATAAAAAAAAAAAAACCATTGAATATTAAAATAATTATCATGTCGAAATAACTTAAATAACTATACTAAAAAATAAAAACAGAACTTAAATTTATACGAAATTAAATAAAAGAATATTACAATCAAAAATAATTAAAAAAATTAATTTTCTTAAATGAAAAAATAATTTATTTAACGACCAAAAATATATAAATAAAATGCCGATATTAAAAGCTTAATTTTAAATTTATCGAATTATATAAAATTATTGAGAAAATTTTAAAAAATAATTTATTAATTAAAATTACCATCTAAAGTTTAATTCTATTTAATTTTTTATATATCCCTGCTTAAGTTAGCAATAAACACTATTAAAATACATATTAAATGAAATAACGTAGAGATAAAAGGCGAGCGAACATACGAAACGGAAAAAATGATTAATATACGAAAAATTAACAAATTTATTTAATATCTAATTAAATAAAAAGAATTATTTCAACTTTAAAAATACCTAATAATTCGTAAAAACTTTTATAAATACTTAATAACTATTAAGGAATTTCCACTGATAACGGCGGTACTTAAAATAACATCCTAATTTAAGCCGCTTATTAAAAAACATCCTATATAATTAAAATTAAAATTTTTTTAAAAATTACAACCTTAAATTCGGCAATTAAACAAATTTTTTCTTTCTTTTGCTCCCGATCCTTTAACTTATTTAAATTTTTCACCCCTTAACGAATTAATTTAACGCCCTTTTTACGAAAAAAAAAAATCTATTATTTGTTATTACAAATTAAACGAAAACTTTATTCGGAAATTTCGGCCATTTTATTTCGAATATCGTTATATAATTAAAATAAGTACTTTTATGTAACCTTTCTCTTATAATTTAGGCAATTTTTAACACGACTAATATTTTTTGGAAAATTAAAAAAACTGCTAACCCGTTATAACAACGGTTATAATAAAAAAAACATTATTCGTAACGTTTAAAGTTTTCGATTATAACGTATTTAAATCCCTTTTCGAAATAAGAAATATACGGTATAATTTCAAAACCAAATTTAATAATATAAAAAATAAGAGAAATAACACTTTCCTTTTAGTTAAAACAATTATAAAACTTATAATTAACAACACGATCCAATATAATAAAAAAAACGTATCAAAAGATTTTCGGAATAAAAATTTGGAAAAAAAGGGATCGTATTATAACATAACTAGTCGGACTTCGGAAAACGGTCTTTTAGTAAAACCGTAAAACAAAACTCAAATAAGTTAAATTACGTAAATAAATTTACGGAAATTTAATAAATCCATTTAAAATCATAACTATAAATTTATAAAAATTTGATAAATTCATTCAAAATTATCCAACTATATATATAATATTTATTACCCGTAACTATATAACAACAGCTTGCAATATAATTTCGTTACTCAAAACACCCTTAGTATTACGAGACGTAACTAAGTTATCTACTTATTGCTTAATTTCGTACATTACTCTACTAATATAAACCCGTCGACTTAGATTTAATAGTTAGTTAATTAACCTAGCTGTCATAACTTATATTATACTATAGTACGCATTTTAAAGCTCCTATAACTAGTTATTAAATATAATAATAATTAATATCTTTTTTTTCAATATTTAAAAGTTTTAATTTTTTTTAATTTATATATATCTTAGTTAATTAATTATTATTAAAACGATAACTAAAAGGTAATATATAAGAAAGTTAAATATATAAAATAAATCATTACTTTTTAAACCATTTTATTACTTATTTTTAATCGTTTATTTTTCGAAACTAACATTATAAAACGTCTTATAAAAAAGTCAAAATATATTTAATACTTTAAGCTACAAAATAGAAAACTCGAAACTTAATTTAAAAGGTTTAATTTTATATACGAAGTAATCTTTTTTATATTACGAAGCCGATTTAATAACAAACCTTCCCGAACCGACATGTCTTCCATTTTATAAAAATTAACGCCGATTAAAAAGAAATTAATTATTAAACAAATCCTTAATTTAAATATGCGAACATGTTCTATTCAGCGTTAATATATTAAAAATATAGCGAATTTGTTACTCGCGTAACACGTTTTAGGGCGAGTTAAAATTTACTAAGTATTTAATTTTATTAAGCGGTAATAGAAATTTAAAATATGTTGTAATTAAAGAATATATTATTAAAAGGCTTTATACTAAAACTTGAAGGTATTTCGTAAATAGTTTAAGTTTATTCGAGTTATAATCGTAAAATATGATATCGTAAAAGAGGATTGTTATGGCCTAACACGGCTTGGCCTGCTAGAACGGTCGGAGGACGCAGGAACTAGTCCTGATCCCGACCGTAAGTTACGTAACGAGCTTAAATGGCTTAATGTATTTGATTAGCTTAGCGTATACTAAACGCCTTAAGCCAGTTAAGCCGGCTAGTAGCTTAGAAAAACTTAAAAAGCTTAAAAGCAATCTGCTATTATAATAAAGATTAAGCCGGCTTAAGCCTGTTAAACCTAATTAAGAATATATACGCTCGTTATTCTATAGTTAGATAACGATAATTTATAATATAACTTTATTACCTAAAATATTTTTAGTATTACGAAACGTAATTAAGTTATTTTTCGATTGCTTAATTTCTAATAATACTCCTACTAACATAAACTCGTACGTTTAGGTTTAATAGTTAGTTAACTAGCATAGCCGTTATACGTTACAACTTTTTATTTAATAATACTATTAAACTTTAAGTCATGCCTTTAAACAAAATATTACTAGTAATTTAAAAACCTTTACTTAATAACTTTAAGCCCGCATTCGAGAATTAAGGGGAGAATTTTAGCGATTTATCAAACTGGTAAAAGCAGTCTATTATAACACAACTGGTGGAACCTCGGAAGACGGTCTCTTAGCAGGACCGTAAAACAGGACTCAAATGGGTCAAATTCTGTAAGCAGGAATTATTCGTATGTAATGAATCCAGCTAAAAACATGATAATAGATTTATTCAGATTTAATAAATTCATTAAAAACTATGGATATTTATATATATATATATTCGTTATTTCGTAATTAGATAGCGGCAGTTTATAATACAACTTCGTTACCTAAAACATTTTTGATATTACGAAATATAATTAAGTTATCCTTTAATTATTTAAATTCTTACGACATTTTACTACTATAAACCCGTTAGTTTAAATTTAATAATTAGTTAATTAGCCTAACCGTTATACGTTGCAAGTTTTTATTTAACAATATCGTTAAATTTCGAGTAATATCTAATATTATCAAAATATCGACTAGCAATTCTTAAGGAATTACCTTTTAGAAATTCCAGGTGTGTATCCGAACCCTAAAGGAGGATTTACAACAACTCGCCGACCAACTGGCAGGATTTATCCCATTAACTATTATTATTAAAATGAAACCCAAAAAATCCGAACCTTACAGTAATAAAGGGAACCCATAGGTTTTCCTAATCTAAATACGCGTTTATTTCCGTTTCCTGAATTTCGATAACATCCCGGATCGGATCCTTGCTATAGGAGTATACCATACTGGAAACGCAACAAATTGGTTTAAACCTATTATAAGAGATTACGTAAAAAACGCCGAAATAAATCAGGAAAGTTCTATTAAGTATATTTTTTAATATACGTTAATTTTAAGGATAAATTTCGTTTTAATTTCAGTAATTCCGATAAAATACGATTTGTGGTCTAAAAGATTTTCGATTTAAAATAAAAAGGTTTTGTGTCTATATATGCTATTACCTTCAAAACTTTAGTTACTAAAGCCGGATAAGGGGATAACGAGGAAAAAGCTTTAGTTAACATATTTTATCGAAAAATTTAAAAACAATATCAAAAATAAAATGGTTAAAATTAAACGATTTATTATTTTAAATAGGTACGTTATAAAAACCATTAAAATTAATAATCGATAGTATAAACGACGATAAAAACGATAAGGACGATATATTTTTAGAATAAGTACTTAATATAATAATAAGCTACGATATTCGGCAAATATTAATGTACCCAGAGAGTATAATACCTCGTATAAAATAGGACTAGGACTTATAAAAATTAAAACTATTTAATAATAAAATCTACGACGAACCTAATATGAGAATTGTGATAAGATGGGTTATAAAATTTCTAAATATCGATCACCTAAAAAATTACGACTAAACAAATTTTAGAATTTAATGCTTACAGAATAATCTGTAAACTATTTAAAAGGAAAAACTTTTGCCATAATTTAACGAAGAGCCAGTTTTGTAGGACCTTTTAGTATAGAAATATAATTAGGATAAAAAAAGCTAAAAAAAAAATTTAAGCTAAAACGCGGTAATATCTGGAATTAATATAAGAAAGTTAATGACAAGAATTTATGCAGTTATTTTTACGAATATAATAAAAAAGAAATTAGCGATAAACGGTTTAAATAATTAAAAAATGGTTATAAAAATATTAAAAGTAAATTAAAAATATCTATTTTGGTGCCCTAAATTAATACAGACGAATGCATATGTTTTACTGTCGGCGATAGTAATATCTAAACTATAAGGAATAGAAACGTTCTATTTATAAACGTATTATACGTATAGCTAAGGAAAAATTTAACTTCCTTAACCAAACGGGAAAAAACAAGCAAGACGAATAATGGTATCGACATTTTCGCATTATCAGACCCTAGGAAAATATCGATCAAAAGATAGCTATATAAAGCTGGCCCGTAAGAAAATAATACTTACAGAAAGACCCTTTTTATTACTTCGAATAATATAATAACTAAACGGAAAAAAGATTGACCAAAAAATAATTGTAAAATATTACTAACAAACCGTTACAAAATTGCAAATACGAATAGTATATATTACAAACCCTAGATAACGACAAACGTTTAAAGATAATATAAAATAATATTTTAATTTAGGAAATACCGTAATAAAATATGTTAATAAGAAGTTATTTAAGGTACAAAACGATTACTTTAAAAGTCTCAAAATTTAAATATAACGATAACGTAATTATAGATAATAACTAAGATAATAAATTAGGGAATTACAGAAAGAAATGGAATAATAATAGTAATATATATAACAATTACGAAAAAAAATCGACCGATTATATAGAAAAATACAAAGAAAAAACTTAAAAATTAAAAGCCACCTATAAAAAAACCGCAAGATGGCGAAATTTAAAGGAGATAATAATAACTCCCGAAAAGAGTTTTAGTAGTAATAAGGAACGACGATAACTCTATTATGTTGAAAATACGGATTAGGACATACTAATACATTATTATAGTAAACAACAAAGCTTACGAAGGTAATTATATTACCTCTAAAGTAATTAATCGATTTAGGCTATTATAAAGACATAAAAAAAACCTTTATATTACGAATACCGCCGAAGGTCAGCCATTTTTTTACAATAAAAAGAAAATTATACGCGAAATTAATTACCTCTATACTTTTATTTTAAGAAAAAATATAACAGTTATTTTCGATATCGTACCATTAGGGAATTACGACATAATCTTAGGAAGAATATAGTTACGTTAGTATAACCTTTTGATCGATTAAAAGGTTGGCCAAATAAAATTTCTTTTATAACCTAATGATAAATATAACAAAAAACGACAAAAATCTTAGTATTCGATCGGAAAAAACGACGAATGCCGGTATAAGGATATGACAGAAACCTTACCACTTATAAAAACATAATATAAGAAAAAAAACGAGCACCATAAACGAATAAAACATATTATTGCTACCATAAAAACAAAATTATAACAATTAAATAACGATTTACAACAACAAATTTAAAAGTTAAAAAACTTAATTATAAGATTATCATAATATTATAAATATAAAGAATTATTTCGAAAAAAGTTCGAAACGAAATTATTAAAATATAACGAATAAAATTATAAAATTATCCTAAAAGAAAAAGCATTTACTAAATTTTATCCTATTTATAATTTTAACAAAACGGAATTATATTCATTTAAAGAATATTTAGAAAATCGACTTAAAAAAGATAAATTCGATTATCTAAGTTACTAACTGGATACTCTATATTTTTCGTACCAAACAAAAAAAACGGAAAGTTACGATTAATTGTACATTACCGATAATTTAACAGTACTACTATTAAAAACTAAATGCTATTACCGCTAATTAACGAAATAAAAGATTACTTTCATAAAGCTTAATAATTTATTACTTTCGATTTCCGAAATAGATATAACTTAATTCAGATTAAAAAAATTACGAATAAACAACGGCGTTTCGAATTAAGTATAGGCTATACGAATATCTCGTTACCTTTATAAAATTTACTAACGCGTTAATAACCTTTTAACGTATAATTAATTATATTCTTAAAAAACATCACGATATTTTAATAATATATTACTTTAATAACATTTTTATCTTTTTCGAAACCAGGAAATAATATAAAAAAATACGTTTATAAGGTATTATAATGATTCCAAAACGTTAATTTATTAATTAATGTAGAAAAAAGTTAATTTTCTATATAAAAAGTCAAATACCTAAACCACATTATTATTTCCGGATACATCAAAATAAACCCTAAAAAAGTTATTATAATACAAAATTAAAGAACGTCTATTACGGTTAAGAAAATATAAACCTTTTTCGGATTTAATTACTATTGAAAATTTATTAAAAACTTCAGCCGGATAACGATACCATTAAACAAACTTATATGGAAAGGGGAAAAGTTTTAATAAATATTAAAAACGGAAAAAGCCTTTTAATAAATTAAGAAAGCTATTACCAGCCAATTAGTACTAATTATATACGATTCTAACCGCTTAGTGGAGCTAAAAACTAACGTGTTAAATTATGCCTTAAGCGTAATAATCGGATAACGAAATAATTAAGGTATGTTATACCTTATTATTTTCTTTTTTTACAAACTGCAAAAACTTAAATTACGTTACGCCATTCCTAATAAAAAGTTTTTAATTATTATTAAGATACTTTACGAGTTTAAACATTTCCTTAAAATAATCAATATTAAATTAAAATTTATACGGATTATAAAAATCTTACCCGATTTATTACGACTAAAAAACTTACAGCACGATAATTCCGTTACGCGGAAAAGCTAACAAAATACAACTTTATTATCATCTACAAAAAAGGTTCGGAAAATGGCAAGGCCGACGCTTTTAGTAAACGGCCAGATCTTTAAAAAAAACGATTAAGGTTAATTACGCAATTTTTGACACCATTATAGAAAAATAGCTACGATCGTAACAAATTACAGCGGTACAGATAATATTTTGAGATATATATGTCGGCAGTTGGTGCTTTGAGGTGCTCCCGGCTGGTGGGTCAGGCTGCAGGATGCAGCCTGGGACACCCTTTGTCTGGAAGAAGCTCTTTGAGCATGGATTTGGATATGTAATGGGAGCTTGGCTCAGACGTTTATAGTCTAGAGCAACATCAACACACAGTTTGCGCCAGGCTACTGCATTTGATCACTGTGACTGCTGACAATATATTAAAAAATCAAAATATATAACAATAATCTAATAAAAAAAACGAACAAAATATAGGTACTAATAAAGTATTAAAAGAACTTAGTACGAGATATGCATCAACATTAGTTACATAAATACCTAGGGATCCGTAAAACCTTCGAACGTTTTTAACGCGTATATTATTTTCCTAAAATGAAAGGTACGGTATAAAAAGTTTTACGACAGTACGATATCTATACCAAAGTAAGAATACGACGGCATAAGCCGTATGGAAAGTTATAACCGTTATTAATCGCAGAAAAACTGTGAGATTTTATTATGATAAATTTTATTATTAAACTTTTTTATTAAAAAACCCAGTTACGGGTATATATTATGATAGCATTTTCGTAATCGTTAACCGGTTTATAAAATTTTCCTCTTTTCTACCCTATAATAAAAATACTAACGTAAAATAAATAACGTATATCTTTTTCAAAAACATCTTTAGCGTATACGGATTACTATACGAAAATATCTCGGACAAAAAGATAACGTTCACCTTTAAATTTTGGCAAGGTTTAATAACACAAATCGGCCTAAACTATAAGTTATTGAGTATATTCCGATCTTAAATAAATAGGCAGATAAAACGGCAAAACCAAACATTCGAAACGTACTTACGATATTATATCAATTATAAGCAAAATAACTAGGTTAAAAAGTTACTAATAACCCAGGTAACTTACAATACCAGCTACCATAAAAGCATTAAAACAATTCTATTTATAGCTAATTGTGGTTATATACTGGAAATTTACCGAGAATCACAGAAAAAAAGTCTACTTAATATTAAAATTATTTTTACGTCAAAATAACTTAAGCAGTTACACCAGGAAATAAAAACAAAACTCGAATTCGTATGTAATCAAATAAAAAAATAGTTTACCTAATTACCAAAAACATCTAAATAAAACGCCCAAATTAAAAGCTCGACTTCAAATATATTAAACCTTATAAAGTTATCCAAAAAATTTTAGAAAATAATTACTAATTAAAACTAGCACCCCAAATGAAACTGTATCTGGTTTTTTACGTATCTTTGCTCGAATTAACAGCAAACACTATTAAAATATATATAAAATAAAACGATATAATAGTAAAAAACGAAAAAAATATAAAGTAGAAAAATTCTAGATATACGGAAAGTCGAGGGATTTACCCAGTATTTGGTTAAGTGGAAAAATTATCCGGACTTTGAAACTTTTTAAAAACTCGCGAAATATTTTATAAATACCTAGCAATTATTGAAAAATTTCTATCAATAGCGGCGGCGCTAAAAATAACGTCCTAATCCAAACCACTTACAAAAGGATATCCTACGCAGTCAGGATCAGAAACAGCTCTAAAAAACAACGACATTAAATTCGGCCTTAAGGCGGTTTTTTTTTTCCGTTTACGATTTTCAAGCTTATTTAAGCTTTTTACCCCTTGGCGAATTAATTTAACACCCTTTTCGCGCAAAAAAACTTGTTATTATTCGATACGAATAAAACGTAAAATTTGTTCGGTAATTTCAAATGTTTTATTCCTAATATCGTCGCGAAACTATAAAAAACGCTTTTATGTAAGCTATTTTTTACGATTCAAACGATCTTTAACGCGATTGATATTTTTCAAAAAGTTAAAAGGGACCGCTAATTCGTCACAGCGACGGTTGTAATAAAAAATACATTATTAGTAACGTTTAAAACTTTTTAATTATAACGCATTTAAACCCTTTTTCAAAATAAAAAATATACGGCATAACTTTAAAACCAAATTTAATAATATAACTCGTAAAGGAAATAACGCTTTCCTTCTAATTAGGACAACTACGAGGTTTATAGTTAACGACACGACCCGACATAATAAGAATAAAAAAACTTATCAAAAAATTTTTGGGACGAAAATTTTAAGAAAAGGGGATCGTATTATAATACAACTATTAGAACCTCGGAAAACGATCTTTTAATAGGACCGTAAAATAGGACCCAAATAAGTTAAATCACGTAAACAGAATTTATTCAAATATAATAAATTCAATTAATAATATAACGATAGATTTATTCAG
The DNA here is from genome assembly GCA_004155935.1 of Monosporascus sp. GIB2. Lineage (NCBI taxonomy): Eukaryota > Fungi > Ascomycota > Sordariomycetes > Xylariales > Monosporascus > Monosporascus sp. GIB2. The sequence continues at coordinate 95,719 of QJNV01000191.1, forward strand.
ATTTAATAAATTTATTAAAACCATAGATATCTATATATACATATTCGTTATTCTGTAACTAAATAACGGCAACTTACAATACAACTTCGTTACCTAAAATACCCTTAGTATTACGAAACGTAACTAAGTTATCCTTTAATTGCTTAAATTCTCATGATACTCTGCCAACATAAACCCGTCAGCTTAGATTTAATAGTTAGTTAATTAGCCTAGCCGTCACACCGTCTTACTAGTGTTAACTGTTATTATTTATTAAGATAAAGCTTAAAAAGTTAGAATCTTACAGCGGAAAAAGGAATCCATAGATTTTTTTATTTAAGCACGCGTTTATTTACGTTTTTAGGGTATTAATAATATGCTAGATTAAATTCTCATAATAGGAATATAATTTAACGGAGACACGGTTAATTAGTTTAAATTAATTTTGCGAAATTATCTTAAGAATGTTAAAAATAATAAGGAACGTTTTACTAATAAAAATTATTTCTTATATATTAATTTCGAGGATAATATCCGTTTTAATTTCGGTAAGTTAAATAAGAAAATTAATAACTAAAAAGATTCTCGACTTTAAATAAAGAAGATTTATATTTATTTATACCGTTTATTTTAAAACCTTAATCGTTAAAGTTAAATAAGGAGATAAGAAAATAAATATTTTAATCGATATTTTATATAAACGATTTAAAGACGATATTAAGGATAAAATAATCCGGGTAAAACGATTAATTACTTTTTACAAATATATCGTAACAACTATTAAGATTAATAATTATTAATTTAAACGACGCTAAAAACGACGCGGACGATTTACCTTAAAAATAAGCATTCCGAATAGCAAGAAATTTAAATACCCGGTAAATACTAGTACTTTTAAAAGGAATAATATTTCTTATGGAACGGAACCAGGACTTATAAAGATAGGCACAGTCTAACGACAAAATTTACAACATATCAAATGTTAAAACTGTGGTAAGAAAAGTTATAAAGTATCGTAATGTACGGAGCTAAAGAAACTTCGATAAAATAAATCTTAGATTTTAGTACCTACCAGATAATTTCCTAACAACCTAAGGGGAGAAACTTTTATTATAATTAAAAAAGAAGAAGGCCTTTTAAGACCCTCGTACATAAAGGTATAACAAGCTTAAAAAAAGGTCAAGAAATTATTATAAGTAGGTGTATAGAAAAATAAGAAACGATAAGAAATCCGGCAATAAGAGCTACAGAAAAAAGGATCCACTAATAAAATGCTATTTTTACAACGATAACAGAAATAAGCCTAGCAACGAATAACGTGTATAATTAAAAAATAGTTACAAAAGTATTAGAGATAAACCGAAGTTGTTTATTTATAAACTTTAAACCGATATAAACGAATATATATCTTTTATTATAAGCGTATGTAATACCTAGATTATAAAAAATGAAAACGTTTTATTTATTAACGTATAATACGTATAGCTAAAGAAAGATTCGATTTTTTAATAAAATAGGAAACAACAAAAATAGCAAGTAATAATATCGACACTTTCGAATTATCAGACCGTAAAAAGAAATTAACCAGAAAACGGCTGTATGAAGTTAGCCAGAAGAAAGACAATATTTGCAAAAGGACGCCTTTTATCACTATAAATAATATAACTATCAAACGAAAAAAAAACTAGTTAAAAATAATTGTTAAATATTGCTAATAAGTTATAACCGAGATATTACTTTAGTTAGTATATGTTATTAACCTAAATAAACAATAAGTAATTAAGAATAATATTCGGTAATATAGCAATTTAAAAAAATATTACGCTAGAATATCAGTAAGGAATTATTCGAAATATAAAACGATTACTTTAAAGATTTTAAAGTATAAATACGACGATAATAAAAGTATGTATAGCAGTTATAAATAATTAATTAATAACTCGAGAAACGAATTAACGAATTAAAAAACGTAACAAAATAAAAATAGTGACATATTAAATAATTACGAAATAAAATCGATTGGTTATACAAGTAAATACGACAGCCTAAGTAAGATTTAAAAGATAACGGCCATTTGTAGGAAAGCCGCAGAATAGCGAAATTTAAAGGAGATAAAAAAGGTTTTAAAAAGGGCTATAGTAATAATAGGGGACGACAATAACCTTATTATTTTAAAAGTATAAATTGGGATATACTAGTATACTGTTATAATAAATAACGAAGCTTTAAAAGGTAATTATATTATATTTAAAATAATTAACCGTTTTAAATTATTATAAAGATATAAACATAATGTTTATATTGCGAACACTGCTAAAAGAGAAGTATTTCTTTACGATAATAAAAAAATTATACGCAAAATTAATTATGACGATATTTATATCCTAAGAAGGAATATATTAATTAATTTCAATATCGTACCGTTTAGAAATTACGATATAATCTTTAAAAAAAACATGTTTGCGCTAGTATAATCCCTTAATCGATTAGAAAATTAACTAGGTAAAGTGTATTTTATAACCTAACGATAAGTATAAAAAACGATAAGACTATTAATAGTCGATTGAAAATAACGACGAATGCCGGCAGAAGGATATGACAAATATCTTACCACCTATAGAAATACGATATAAAAAGAAGAATAAGTATTACTAAAAAATACGACGTATTATAATAACTATTAAAGCGAAAATATAATAATTAAATAACGATTTATGATAATAGTTTAAAAAGTTAAAAAACCTTGATTAATATATTATTATAATACTAGAAGTATAAACATTTATTTAAAAAAAGCTCGAGACGAAATTACTTAAACATAGAAAATAGGATTATGAAATTATTCTTAAAGAAAAAGCTTTTACCAAGATTTACATTATTTATACTCTTAATAAAATAAAATTATACGCATTTAAAGAATATTTAGAAAACCGATTATAAAAGAGATGAATTCGACTATTAAGGTTACCAGCAAAATACCTTATATTCTACGTATTAAAAAAAGAACGAGAAATTATAATTAATTGTAGATTACCGATGGTTTAACAGCGTTATTATCAAAAACAGAATGCTATTACTATTAATTAATATAATAAAATAAAGGATTATTTCTATAAAGCTCAGTAGTTTACCGCCTTCGATCTTAAAGATAGGTATAATTTAATCTTAATTAAAAAAACTATAAATACAAAACTATCTTTAAAACAAAATACGGTTTATATAAGTACCTCGTTACTTTTATAAAATTTATCAACGTACTAGCTACCTTTTAACATATAATTAATTATGTTCTTAAAAACACGTTAATATTTTTATAATATATTATCTTAACAATATCCTTTATTTCTTAAAAATAAAAATATAATAAAAAAAATACGTTTATAAGGTATTATAATTACTTTAAAACGCTAACTTGCTAATTAAGACATAAAAGAAATAATTTTATACTTAGGAAGTAAAATATTTAGATTATATTATTATTTCCGAATATATTAAAATAGATTTTAAAAAAATGGCAATAGTGCAAAATTAAATAACGCTTATTACGGTTAAGAAAATGTAAGCCTTTTTCGGATATGCTAATTACTATCGAAAGTTTATCGGAAATTTCAGCCGGATAGTAATACCACTTAATAAATTTACTAAAAAATAGAAAAAGTTTTAATAAACGCCAAAAATAAAAAAAATCTTATGATAAATTACGGAAATTATCACCAGATAACTAATATTAATTATATACGATTCTAATCCCTTAAATAAATTAAAAACGAATACGTCAAAATATATTTTAAATGTAATTATCGGATAATGAAACGATTAAAAAATATTATACTTTACTACTTTCTTTTTTTACAAATTATAAAACCTTAAATTATGTGCCACTATTTCCGACAAAAAATTTATGTTTATTATTAAAACATTTCACAAATTTAAATATTTTCTTTAAGGTAACCGACATTAAGTTAAAGTTTATACGGATTATAAACATCTTACCTAGTTTATTATAACTAGACAACTTATAATACGAAAATTTTACTATACGAAAAAGCTAACGAAGTACGATTTCGTTATTATCCACCGTAAAAACTCAGAAAACAACAAAGCTAACGCCCTTAATAAACGACCAAAATTATAAAAAAAGGTTAATATTAATTACGCAATTTTCGATATACTATAAAAAAATAATTACGCTCCTAATAAATTACGACAATATGGGTAACACCTTTAAACATATATTAAAAGATTAAAAAGTATAACGACAATTTACTAAAATAAATGAATAAAATACAAATCTGAAAAAAGTACTAGGAAAACGTAATATAAAATATATATAAATAATAACTACATAAACACCCAGGGGTCTATAAAATCCTATAACGCCTTTAACGCATATATCATTTTCGTAAAATAAAAGGAGTAATATAAAAAGTCTTACGCCAATATAACATTTACGTCAAAATGAAAATACGACAACATAAGCCGTATAAAGAACTACAGCCACTATTAGTTACAAAACGACCATAAGATTTTATTAAAATAAATTTCATCACTAAACTTCCTTTATTAAAAACCTAGCTACGAATATACATTACGATAATCTTTTCGTAATCGCCGACCGGTTCACAAAATCTGCCTATTTTTTTCCATATCATAAAAACATAGATACCGAACAAATAACGTATATATTTTTCAAAAACGTTTTCAACGTATACAGGTTACCAGATGAAATTATTTCAAATAAAAAAACAAGGTTTACCTTTAAGTTTTAGCAAAACCTAATAACATAAATCGGCGTAAATTACGAATTATCTAACGCATTTCGACCTTAAATAAATAAGCAAACAAAACGATAAAATTAAACGTTAAAAACATACCTACAATATTATATTAATTACGAAAAAATAACTAGGGTAAAATATTACCCACGGCTTAATTAACCTATAATACCAATTATTATAAAAGTATCAAAATAACCTTATTTATAGCTAACTTTAAATTTACCTTAAAAGTTTATAAAAAAGTATATAAAAAAGCCCGCTTAATATAAAAGCTATCCCTACGTTAAAACAACTTAAACAGTTATACCAAAAAATAAAAACGAAACTCGAATTCGTACGTAACTAGATAATAAAATATTATAACTAAAAACAATTAAGAAACCAACCTTTTTAAAAAGGAAAATAATTTATCTAATTACTAAAAACATTTAAACAAAACGCCGAAAATAAAATCTTAAATTCAAATATATTAACCCCTAGAAAATTATTAAAAAAAAAAATGTCAAAAAACAATTATTAATAAAATTACCACTTAAAATTAAACTCTATTTAATATTTTATATATCTTTATTTAAGTTAACAAAGGATATAATTAAAGTATAAACCTAATAAAATAACGTAAAAATAAAAAATAGATAAATATATAAGGTAGAAAAAATTATTAACACTAAAGAAATTAACGGACTTACTTAATATTTAATGAAATAAAAAAATTACCCGAACTCTAAAAACACCTAAAAACTCGCAAAAAACTTTATAAATACCCAGCAACTATTAACGAACTTTTACTAACAACCGCGAGAGCGCCCCAGTTAATAAAATAACCAATTAGTAAGGTCAATACCAGCCTAGTTATTAAGGCTAAATATCGATGCAACGGCAACCACGGTCTCTAAGCATTTCTATTCTTTTTCTAACCGCTCGAACTCCTTTATTACCTGTATCTCTTAAATAGCTTTACGTAACATCTCGATACTACGTCTACGTAATAACTTTTTCTAATTACGAATACGTGTTAAGCGGTTAAACAACTTAGTTATATATTATTATAATTTAAATAAATATTAATAAGTCTTAAGTAGGTTTTCTTTAACGAAATACTTTTAAAAGTTTCAACGATCCTTCTTAACCTTTAACTAACCGTATTTAATTTCCTAAAATCTAAGTAAATTAGATAAGCTTTTATATTTTATGCAACAAGCACATTTTCCTCAATCGGAAAAAACTTTACAGGCCTTATATTCAAACTTATAACGAAAATAAAAAAGTTCCGATATATTAAAACTAAAACGGTTAATTCGTTGAAATAAAATTAAATTAACGCGTTATTACGCTTACTAAATCGCTGTTTTTAATACCGTTAAACATAACGACTAAAAAATAAAAAAATAAAAAAATACTTATTAAAACCAGCTAGAACTAATCTTTAAGATAAAAATTTTGAAAAAAGGGAGATTGTATTATGGCCTAACACGGCTTAGCTTGCCAAAACGGTCGGAGGACGTAGAAACTAATCCCAACTCCGACTATAGGTTATGAAACGAACTTAAATAGCTTAATATATTTAATTAGCTTAGTATTTACTAAACGCCTTAAGCTAGTTAAACCGGCTAATAGCTTAAAAAAACTTAAAAAGCTTGAGAATAGTTCTCAAATAGCGATAGCTTACAATATAACTTCGTTACCTAAAATACTCTTAGTATTACGAAACGGAACTAAGTTATTTTTCGATTGCTTAAATTTCTATAGTACTCCTACCAATATAAATACGTACGTTTAGGTTTAATAGTTGGTTAACTAGCCTAGCCGTTATAAAAATACTTATAATTTCGATAAGAGAAGCCTAAAAATTAAAATACTAAGTTATACTTTATTTAATTTTATTCACACAGTTACGTATTTATAAAAAAGGGCGTTTATATTAATATTATCTTTTTTTCATATAAATATCAACGAACTTATAACAAACTTATTATTTATCGAGTATTAAATTTATATATATTAAAAAACGTATTAAAAAGCGCATTTAAAAACGCGTTATAATACGTATCGATATTAGTTTTGTTACAACTTTATATTACGTAATAAGATAATTAAAATAAGCGTTTTAAATTAAAAAAGTAACGTGTTTCATAAGTAAGCGTAGCATATAAGCAAGCTTAAAACTTTTAACGCCTATTAACTTTATACTGAACCTCTTTAATATTATAATATAACTAGTAGGATCTCAGAAAACGGTCCTCAAGTGGACCGACACAGGGCTTAAGTGGGCCAGGTACGTGATATGGCTTTGAAGGGCTCCAACGGAGCGTAAGGGAGCGTATGCAGTTAGGTGGCATAGTTTCGAAGAGTTTTAACGGAGCGTAAAAAAATTATAAAAGGATATATACGTTCCTTTTTTTATCTTTAGTTAAATAATAATGGTTTGAAATATATCTTCTATATTTAAAACGCTTTTAGTATTAGGAAACGTAATTAAGTTATTATCTACTTACTTAAGTTTTTATAATAGTTTTATTAATATAAATTTAAACGTTTAAATTTTATAATTAGTTAATTAGCCTAGTTGTTATACGTTATAAACTTTTATTTAGTAATATTATTAATATTTAATTAATACCTTTAGTTAAAATATTAACTAATAACGTTTTATACAAGCTTGTCGACCGTACAAGCTCGTCGGCCGTACAAGCTCGTCGGCCGCTTTTTAGCACGTCGCGATAATAAATTCGAATTAAACAACTATAATATATTAAATTAATTCAAACTAATGGGATTTTTTATTGCTAAACGCCTTTATATCCTCCTTATAAGTACGCGCATTATGTCCGAGCTTGCCGTAAACGCCACATTTCCGTTTTTTCGCTTAAACCCTTTTACGATAATTATTTTGGGTTATTACCAGCTGCGATTATTTACCATTACCTTTCTTTATAGTTATGAAAATTTATGTTTTCTTTCCAGTAAATATCCTTCCTTTTTAAAAACGTTTGTTTTTAACTTTTTGACGTTTATTAAAAATATAGTTCGTTTCGCGTAATAAGCTGTATTCTTTTTGAAAAAGAACGTTTTCGTATAATAATATTAAGTTATTTTTTATCAAAAAATTACCCGATTTAATTATTTTTATTGGTAAATTACCTTGGTAATTTTTAATTTATTTTTACAAATAACGTTTTCGTTAAGTCGTTTCGGTAATATTTTTAAGAATTTTCGCAGGTAGGGAAATAACGGAATTAGTAAAAATAAGTGAAAAGACGGTTAGTATAAATACAATTAAAACTTTTAGCTTGGAAAAAAAGCGATTAAAATCGAATGGAACGAAATTAATTACGGCGAATCCGGATTTAATATTGTTGGTGGTTATAGCAGTTTTAAACGCGATTTAGAAACCGGTGATAAAATCTTTTTTGGTAATGTAAGTAACGTAACGTCGTATAAAATTTTCGATATATAGCGAATAAGCGCGTTTTAACAAAGAAAAATAAGATATATCGAAAGGTTAAAATAAATAGGAGAAATACGCGGGTATGCAAAATATAATAATATCGTAATTAACGTAATATTTTTAAAATTTTATCGAATAGTAATTTTCGTAACTATTAAAAATAAGAAAACGTTTCGATTTTTTTATACGCGTTTAAATATATTTATCGAAATATTGGATTTATTTTAAACTTAATTTATTTATTATTTAACCGTTATCGCTTATAATAACCCTTTAACCGGGTAAAAATGGGTTATCGGCGAACCAGCGGAAAAAATAGTTTTTTTTAGTAAGGATAATAAATAAATATAAGACCTAATTTTAAAAATTGATAATTTATATTATTGTCAATTATTTTCGATTTTTTTGTTAAGCTTATTTACGTTTTTTATACCTTTTAGTATTAGTAATAACTATACCGGTTGCTATAAAAAACTTTGTTAAAAACTTTATTTCGTCGAAATTATAAATATCCTTTCCCGTAATACCGTATTTTGTAATTATAACCCGAACAAACTTAAACTATTTACGAAATATTTCTGGATTTTCACATTAAACCTTTTAATAATTTATTTTTCAATTTAAACGCGTTTCGAATTTTTGTTACTATTTAATAAAGTTAACCACCTAATTAACTCTAACGCGTTTTACGACGCACTACGAAAGTAATAAATTCGCTATATCTTTAACATGCTTATATCGGACAAAAACGCTCATACAATTAGGTTAAGAATTCGTTCGATAATCGATTCCTTTTCGGTCGGCGTTAACTTTCGCAAATTAGGGATTATATCGACTCGGAAAGGTTTATCGTTATATCAGTCCTTTAAAGTAAATATAGGAATTCCATAAATAAAATAAAACTTCTTACAACTAAGTTTTGAAGTTTGTTTTTTAGCCTAGATGGCTAAGTTCATCCTAGCTTCTTTTATAAAACGTTCCCTAATGTTGGTGTTAAGAAATAGATCTTAAAAGTTAGAAGGTTGAAAAGTTGAAAAAAGCGGCCGACGAGCTTGTGCGGCCGACGAGCTTATATGAGACGTTATTTTAAATGCGAGCATTTAATAACTTTAAACTAAGATCTAGGCTACAAAAGGATAAATTAAATAGCTATTAATTAAAATTAAAGCTATTAATGTTTAAACTAACATACTTACTTCTAAGATTAAACAATCGGAATTATATAATAAAAATGACAATATTTAAAACATCCTTACTTAATTACGTTTATACTTACGTTTTTAAACGTTTAGTAACCCCGCGGACTAAATTTTTACAGTTTTAGTTTTTTTTAAAGAGGATATTTTATATTAGTTCGAGCCTATCTTTAGGAATTACTTAAGTAACGTCAAAAAAGATAGAAAGTTACATATTAATTAGTTTTTCTTATTATATAGCAATTTTGAACAAAAGCTCAAGGTTAATTTTAAAAACCCTAACGAAAAACGTATAATAGCTTAAAAAACCTTAAAGTTTTTATAAAAAGGGTTAGTATCGAAGTACGTTATTATCAGGTGTTAGAAGCGATTAGCCTAGAACCGGATGCCACGGGTCGGCGATTAGCCCAAAGTCCGATGCGGGGTTTATATATATGGGTGGTTTCTCCCTAGAAATGGGTGAGAGGGTTAGGTTTCAGACTGTTTTTAATAAATAGGTTACCTTACTACTCTGACCTCCTAACACAACCTGACAGTTATAGCCTTTCAGAACTTTATAATTAAAGCTGGGTAAACCGATCACAAAAACAAACCTAATTGATATATTTTTATAAAGGATTAAAAGATAATGTTAAAAACGAAATTATTAAAATTTTACAATTTTCTATATTTGATAAATATATTGTAAACGCTGTAAAAATTAGTAATTATTAGTATAAATACCTCCAGGAACGATATAAACGATTTATAGTAAATATAAGCACTCGGAGAAATAATAATAATAATTTTACGAATTTAACAAATATTAATACTTTTAATTCAAAGAAATACCTTTTACGGAACAGAATTAGGATAAATAGAAATCGGAGTTATATAATAATGAAATTTAACCGAGTAAAATACTTTAACTATAGTAAAATAGGCCATAAAACGCCTTATTATAAGATACCTAAAAACTTAATTAAAATTAATCTTAGATTTTAATACTTACGGGTTAGTAAAAGGATAGTTAGAGAAGAAAAGCCTCGGTATAATACGATAAGAAGGGAGCCCCTTAAAATCTTTATATTAAAAAATATTACGAGGTTAAAAAAGGTCAAAATGTTATTGTAAGTGAAAATACAGAAGTAATAAAAACGATAAAAAGCCTTATTATAATAACTCTAGGGCTATAAAAGGTGGAAAGAATTTATTAAAAAGGTATTTTCCTAAGTATAACGAGAATAAGTATAATAACGAACGACTTAGATAGTAATAATAAAATTATCAAGGATAAACAGAAAAGATTTTACGCGGAAAGGTTAATCGTTACGGCAAACTTTACGTAACTTATTATATACGATTTTAATGCTTTATTTATAAAAAGAATTAAGCAATATCTCGCAAAACAATTTTCGCATATATAGAATTAAGGATTCGATTTTGCCGGACAATAAAAGTATAACCTAAAAAATTAACGATAATACCGCTATTTATGGAAAGGAATTAATAAAAAAAGTCCCCAAAATTGCAGCAATAGAGAGCTGGCTAGAATGATAGTTTTACTTATAAAACGAACTTTTTATTTTTATAAAACATACGATTATTAGATTTAAAAGAAATTAATTTAAAAATAGATAAAAACAAAGATACAATAATTACATTACAATTATATATTTTTTTGAGCATATTTGTATTACCGATTCTTATAATAGAGAAATAATAAAGTAATAATTCCAAGAGTTTACCAAAAGGTTATATAGTAATAACGACATTAGAATAATCTAATAAGACGCACTCCAAATAATAGAAAAATAACTTATCAAATGGATATAAAGATATAATAATAAAGCGAGAAAATACTTTAACTAGAAAGTAAAACGCGCTAGTAAAAGAAAGATACATAATAATTTAAAGAAATAAATAAAGTACCTAAAGAAAATTTTAAAAAATAAGAGCTACTTATAAGAGAGTCACAAGATAGCGAAACCTAAAAAAGTTAATAAGAGCTTTCAAAAAAGGTTTCAATAGTAAAAAAGAATAATAGCAATCTTATTATGTTAAAAATACAAATTAAGACATATTGATATACCGTTTTAATGAAGAGTAGAACTTGGAAAGAAAATTATATTATATTTAAATTAAATGACGAATTTAAATTACTTTAAACTTTAAATAAAGCTTTTATTTCGCGGAAACCGCCTAAAGGTAACTCTTTTTATATAACGACGAAAGATTTATATGGAAAGTAATTATTTCAAAATTTTCATTCTAAAAAGAATTATAACAATTAACTTCGATATTATTCTGTTAAAGAAGTACGATATAATCTTAATAAAAGTATAGTTATATTAATATAACCCTTTAATCGATTAAGAAACTAGTTAGGTAACGTTTGTTTTATAGCTTAATAATAAGTATAAAAAAAGGGGCAAAATTTTTAACAGTCGATCGAAAATAGCGACAAATACTGGTATAAAGATGTAATAAATTCTTTACCACTTTAAAAAAAATAAGATATATAAAAAGAATAGGGATTAATAAAAAATACGACGTATTATTATTATTATTAAAGAAAAATTCAAAGAATTAAAAAACGATATAAAAAAATGACTAGAGAAATTAAGTAATTTAACTAATAAACTACTATAGTACTATAGATATAAATATTTATTTCGAAAAAAAACTTGAGGCGAAATTATTAAAACATAGCGAATGGGATTATAAAATTGTTGTTCAAAAAAGCATCGATTGAATTCTACTCTATATATAATCTTAACGAAAGGGAATTATACGTACTTCGAGAATACCTAGAAAATCGATTATAAAAAGGATAAATTAAATCCTTAAAATTACTAACAAAATATTTTATATTCTTTGTATTTAAAAAGAACAAGGAATTACAATTAGTTCTAGATTACTGATAGCTTTATAACTTTACTATCATAAATCGAGAATTATTACCTTTAATTAGCAAAATAAAAAACTTTTAATAAAGAGTTAAATAATATACCGTTTTCGACTCAAAAACAGATATAACTATATTAAAATTAAAAAAAGCCACAATTAGAAAACGGCTTTTAAGATACATACAAATTATACAAATACTTGGTAATCTCGATAGGATTTATTAACGAGCCGGCAACCTTTTAGCAATGATTAATTGCGTTCTAAAGAAATATCTTATCATTATTCTAATACGCTACCTCGACGATTTACTTTTAATAAAAAATAAAGAAGTTATATAAAAAATATATCTATAAAACCTTATAAATATTAAAGAATGTTAATCTATTAGTTAGTATAAAGAAAAGCTAGTTTTTTATTTAAGAAATTAATTCATTAAGTTATATTAGTATTGTTAAATCTATTAAAATAGATCTTAAAACAATTATAACAGTATGAAATTAGGGAACGCTTATTATAGTAAGAAAGTATAAGCTTTTCTTAAATTCGTTAATTATTATTGAAACTTTATTTAAAAAGTTAACCGGATAACTATACCTTTGCCAAAACTTATTAAAAGAGAAAGAAAGATTCTAATAAACGTTATAAATGAAAAGAAGTCTTTTAATAAGTTAAACAGCTGTTAATAATTAATTATTATTAAGTATGTACGATAGAAATTACCTAATTAATTTAGAAACTGATGCGTTAAATTATACTTTAAGCGCGGTAACTAGATACCGAAATAAGTAAGGTAAATTATACTCTATTGCTTTTTTAGTACAAGTTAAAAAACTCGAATTAGTTATACTAACACCGATAAAAAGTCTATTGCTATCGTTATAATAAGTTGTAAATTTAAGTTTTTTTTAAAGTAATTACTATTACGTTAACATTTATACGAATTATAAAACTTTTACCCAGTTTATTACAATTAAAAAATTTATAGTACGATGGCTTCTGTTATATAAATAAATTAACGCAGTATGATTTCGTTATTTTTTTATTAAAAAAGCTCGGAAAATAGCAAAGCTGATATTTTTAATAAATGGTTAAATATTAAGAAAAAATTAATTCATACTAACTATATAGTATTTGATGAAATAAAGAAGAATATTTACGTTTATACCAATTACAGCAATACGAGCAATATTCTTAAACATATACTAGAAAGTTAAGATATAAAATAGCGGCTTATTAAAATAAATAAATACTTAACTTATAATACTAATTAACTATAAAAGTATTAAAACGACTCTATTAATAACTAACTTTCATTTTATACCAGAAATCTATTAAGTATAAAAAGAAGATTTAGTTAGCGTTAAAGTAATATTACGACAGAATAATTTAAATCATTATCTTTTAAAATAAAAGTAAAACTCGAGTGTGTACGTAAGTAGATGAAAAGATATTATGATTAAAAACGGTTAAAAAGATTAATTTTTTCAAAGGGAAATATAATATATTTAACTATCAAAAATATTAAAACGAAACGCCTAAGCCAGAAATCCGATTTTAAGTACATCGGCCTCTCTAAAATTATTAAGAAAATCGTAAAGAATAACTGTCAGTTAAAGCTACCGCTCAAGGTTACACTCTATCTAATTTTCTATATATTTTTACTTAAGTTATTAGCAAATACCATTAAAGTACACACTAAATAGAACGAGGTAAAAATAAAAAAGGAACAAGTATATAAGGCGGAGAAAATTCTTAATATACGAAAAGTCGACGGACTTACCTAGTACCTAGTTAAATAAAAAATTACTCAAATTTTAAAAATATATAAAAACCTGCTAAAAATCTCATAGGCGCTTAACGTTTATTAAAAATCTTTTACTAATAGCGGCGCCCGATAACGCTCTTTTAAGCGTCTAATTATTTAACGTTTATAGTTTATAGTTAACTATTTTAATATCTTTTTTTTTGGAGAAAATTTTGTTGAAGACGAAAACGGTCTAATTAGGACAGAATTTCGTTTAAGCGACGTAAAACGATCTCTAGTCTTTTCCGAATATCTCGTAAGGTTTAACGAATAAAGGATTGTTTAAATTTTATACGATTTATTTCCCTATAAATGTTGTAAAAAAAGAAAAGACAGATTCCTAATTCGTTATAATACCACTTTATAAGACGTAAACCTTATAACGGGTTACACCGTTAACTAAAATGTATTTCCCGCTAGTACGAAAATAAAAAGTATAAGGCATAACTTTAAAACTAAAGATAGTTACGAAACGAATTAATACCTTCCTTTTTTTAATTTTTTTATTTTTATTTTTATTTTTATTTTATTTTTTTTTTTTTTGCGGTTACGCTATTTACGAATTTTAAAAATACGACTAATTATAATAATAAGGGAACTTACCAAGTAAAGGAGTTTTCGGGATAAAGATTTTGAAATAAAAAGATCGTATTACGATATAACTAATAAGATTATAAATAACGGTCCCTAAGTGGACCGAAATTGGGCTTAAGTGGGCTAGGTACGTAATATAGCTTTAAAAGGCTTTAACGAAACGTAAGGGAGAGTATGGAGTTAGGCAGTATAACTTCGAAGGGTTTAACAGAACGTAAAAAAGCATATATAGTTAGGTAATATAACTCTAAAAAACTTTAACAGGATATAAAAAGGCTATAAAAGGATATATACGCTCGTTTTTTTCTTTTAGTAAATAGCGACAACTTAAACTTTGTTACTTAAGATACCTTTAGTATTACGAAACGTAACTAAGTTATTTTTTACTTACTTAGATTTTTACGATACTTTTACTAACATAAACCCGTACGTTTAAGTTTAATAGTTAGTTAACTAGGCCAGCTCTACATTTAACCACAATATATAGAATTAAATTTTAATTAATCGCATTTTCTTTCGTATAGCGGCTAAGCTAGTTAACTAATTATTAACCCTAAACGTACGAGCTTATATTAGCAGGAGTATTGTAGAAATTTAAGCAGTTAAATAATAACTTAATTACCTTTCATAATATTAAAAGCGTTTAAGTAACGAGTTATTATTACAAGCTATCGCGATTTACAGTATGAGTTTAACGAACGTATATATCTTTCTTACTACTTATAAGCCTCATACTTACTTACTCTGCTTACTAATATTCCTTCTATAAGTCTTTTTTACGAGTAAGTAGATTACGTAATACTCTTAGTAACGATCGAAACGTTTAGTATAAGACTTCGACCGTTCTTATTTAAGCTAAGCTTATTAGCTTATAACATTTCACTAACCGTATTTATAACTTCTAAATAAATATACGCATTATATTAAAGTTTCTTATATATATTAAGTTGTTTTTTCTTCTTTTTGAGCCTACTGTAATGGATTAATTATAATAGCTATTAATAGTAATCCTTTATTATAACCTTTTTGCGAGCTAAAAAATATTATTTATTTTATATAGCAAATACTATTTAAAGAGTAAAAATGTGAGTTCATTTATTAATTACGTAAATATCGAAATATAATTATAAAATTAAGACCGATACGTTGTATAACGCGTTTTATGACATATTTTACAACGCCTTAATACGTCCCGTAATCCGTTCCATAACCCGCTTTTTAATCCGCTCTTTACTACGTTCCCCGGCGTATATACTCTTAGCGTATTACATTCGAATGAGAAAGCTCGCTTATTTGGATTAGATATTTAATAAATACCAGATATCTTATCGGCTAGCTTTTTATTCGTACGAAATAGGGATAATATTGGCTTAAAGGGGTTAGGAGTTAATCTGTCGCATATAGCTTAACAAGAAAAATAATAAGATACGTCTGCAACAAGCTTTAATAAATGCGTATATTTATTTAAAAGCTATAATAACGGTTAACAAAAAGGAATACGATTAACTGGATTTTTTAATATATTATAGTTAAATATATTAAATATAAAGCTAACGAGTTTTAAAAAGTATTACGCGTTCGTATATAGGACGCTACTTAATGAACAAGATAAACTAATTTTTAACTAATAAATTAAATAGTAAAATAAGAATATTATTAATAGTTATTAAAATAGTTATTATAAATAAATAGAAAGAGAATAAATAACGATATTACGTTCGTAATAAAGCTTAATATAACGCGTATATTTATTAAAAGATTATAAATATAGTTAGCTAGAAATATTTTTATGTAATATATTATAATTAACTGGTGTTAAAAAGTATACATCTAATTTATATAGCACGTTTTTAAGAGTTTTATAAAAAGATATATAAAACGAGTCCGACAACTTATAATTTAATATTCGGCCTTATTTATAAAGTTTTATTATCCTTTTAAATAAGATTTGTAAAAAGGTTTAGCCGATATATTAAACCCTTGACAGATATTTTTCAATTAAAAGCTATAGCTATGGCTACGGCTGCTGCGCCGAAGGCGCAGCTACAACCTCCAGAATAGGGTCCTGATCGCGATAAGGCAACGCCGGATAACACCCACCTGCAAGGCTAACATATCTCTATGCTGTGGTTATTAAAGGCCATTCCTACCAGGACGACTTTAGAATATGATGTACAATAAATTACATTCAGGACCTGGTAATAGTGAGACCCTGCATCACGCACTAAAGTATATAACTGAAGAAGTGTATATATATCAAAGGTTACATAACCTCTAGAAGGTCTTTTACAGAAAGTGAGGGTGGTGAACCCTCCTCAAATATACGTAGATACAACTGTAGCTAAGAGAAAAAGAAATACTAGATGTACGAAGGTATTTCGCTTTAGTAACTAATTAAATAAAGCTAAAGTTTAGCTATTTAATCAACTTTAGCTAGGTCTGACACACCCCCCTAGCTATTAGAAACTAACAGCTAAAGCTATTGCGATATTAGAAAACTGCTTAAAAAGGAAATACCGTAGTAGTTAAAGTAAAAAAGAAAATAAAAAATAAAAAGGTTTTAATACCGAAAATAGAAGGTCTCCTATTTTCGATATAGAAACTTTTAATAAGATTCGAACTTATGCCTTTAAATATTAGTACTTAATATTATACCGCTAACTTAGAAAAGATTTGCAAGAGAATTTCCGCATTAACTTTACCTTTAAAATCGTTTAAAAATAAAGGTGAAAGATATAACAAAAATAGATAATTAGAAAGAAATCAAAGTAATATTGTTTAGTTATTAAGTATTACAGCGCTGAACGCCTTTAGATTTGGGTAAAGTATTTTGTTATTGCACGAAAAAGAAAAAAAGGAAATTATTTAAAAGGTACGAAATACCTTCGTATATATAACGTTACGTTAGTTAAGTAAAGCCACATAGTTGGTGCCGTAATAATAGCCTTTTTTTTTAAGGTAATTGTTCTTAATTGCTTAAAATGGGAAAAATATAAATGTTTTCCCCCGGATTCGAATTTTAATTAGTTAATAATACGTTAGGTATTTATGGTACGCCGGTGTGGTGGTAGGGCGTATGCGAGATATAGCCGAAATGGGGCCGTAGTAATGGCGGGGTGGCGGGATTACCGTAAAGAAAAAGTGCATAACATTAATTCCGGTACGAAAGTGGTAATGTCGTTATGCGAGATAATTTTGGTTCGATTAGATTTTGCCACGTTTTTGTTTTTACCGTTTTTGTAATATAAATATTAGGTATCTTTTTTGCATTTTTTCCTTTTTTAAGTATGTCGTAATATTATTATTATAATACCGTTTTATTTATTATACGTTCATTTTTTATTATTTTTTTTACGTTTTCAAAATTTGTTTAACGATTATTTTTTATTACCATTACGATATTTTCCCGACCGTATATTATTTATGCCGTATTTATCCGTACCAAACGGTTTTATATAATTTATTTTCATAATGTTATTTTTAATTATAATCTGGATATTGGCGATTTGCCGGTATTTCGTTATTTTTTCGTTTTTGCCGTAATAACGAAATATATTTTTTATTTTAAGCGCCGAAAAGTTTGTTAATTAGTAAGTTATAAGCGTTAGCGTATTAATGTTACGTTTTTACGGTATTATCGTTTTATTAATTTTCCGATATGTAATCGGCGGAAAGTATGTAAGGTAATTTTTTGAATTTAAAAGTTTTATTTAATTAAGTTAAGTATTATTTCGGCGTAAACCGCGATGCCGACGGCGTTATTATTTTAAACGTTAATAACGACTTAATTTACGAATACGCGGAGAATTTCCGCGAGGAGATTTATAAGGCGGTATTTTATTTTTATACCGTTTTCGAAACGTTTAAAAAAAGTTATCCTACCGTTTTCGGTATAACGGGCGCAAAAAAAATTAGTTTTATTTTTAAGTTATAATTATATTTTTAATGTTATTTGTAAAAAAGTTAAGTCGATTGTTTCGCGTAAGTTGCCGTTTATCGGGTTTTAATATAAGTTTATTATTTTCGTTCCGTAGGTAATGCTGTAAATATATTAATACGTTAACGTTGTAATAACGTAATATTAATTTTGCGGTAATAGGATAACGCCCGGATCGCTGCCTAAAAGGCGGAGATTGAGTGCCGTTTGGTCGCCGGTGATGAGTGGTATTAGTTATGGACGTTGGCCAAGCGCGTTTTTCGCAACGAGATAAAATGTTGCGATTTTTGCTGTTTTGGGTGCCGCTTAGGCGGCCGTCGATATTGCGACGTTCCTTTTGAACTTTAACGACTTTTAGTCGCCGTTTCGCCATTATGGCGCCGTGTTCCTTTTTGGGATTAAGTTTATTGTTGTTGCGTGATCGTTGTGGTGGCGCGCCGTTGTCTGGCCGCCTGCTTTTATAGTTCGGTAATTTATGGCGTTTTGAAATTTGTGTTTCGGTTTTTTTTTTTCTTTTTTTTTTTTTTTTTTTTTTAATTT